>VZTR01012662.1:650095-663384 GCA_013400775.1 Chaetops frenatus
TTTTTTTTTTAGAGAAGCATTGGCTGACTAACTTCAGTAACAGTACTCTCTTCTGGCAGTGGATGCCATCAGCCCCTTACCAGGTCCATTCACACCAGGGATATCTGTATGGATCTGCAGAGCATCCTAAAAAAGGTCTGACAACTAAAACAGTGTTTCCAAACCTGTGGTCACTCACACAAAGAAGCTATTTCCTCCACAAAAATATCTACAGTAGTCTTTAGAACTGCATGGATTTTGAATATATTTACAAGTGCAGGATTACTGTCCTGTCCTCTCTTCCCTTTTGAACCTGCAGCATTTCCAAACAAGATTATTACTTCAGGATTATGCCATGCAGTAATCACATGAGAAGCTGGAGTTTTCAGAGCATTACTCAATAGTCAGATTTTGCAAACACCATTCAGGAGGCTGTTATTGTGTGTAGGATCTCTGGGCTTTATGCTCTTTTTGAAAAGCTGCTCAGGTTAACCTCTTCAGGAGAAGCTCCTGCCGTATTTTCAGTGCCCTGATGAGCAAAGATGAGAGCAGGCCTTTACACAAGAACTGGGGGGAGGACACCTGCCATAAGTGGTCCTTCAAAAGAGTATCAAAGGAGTATCAGATGATAGCAAAAGTACTTACATCAGCAAATAAGCCACTTGAAATGTATGGATCTTGCCTGAACCTGTGAAAAGACCTTCATGCTTATGCTGAACTAAATATTGAGGTACAGGAGTTTTGCTACCTGCAATGCTGCCCTGCTGATCCAGTCAGTAACTTTGCTGTTGGCCTCTTTGGGGGAAGAAGCAGGAATGGGATATATCTGTGTTTGAGAGGTATCACAGATGTAAATTACAGGAGGGGGGAATAAATAGATGAACACACAGGACAGCCTGAGGCAGAGAACAAAATTTCATTTGAGACAAAGACTCAATAAGTTTTCTATTAAAAAAGTCTGAAGCCTTCTAGATTTCAGGTAGTAAGAGAAATTTATATAATGGATGCTATTATCCAGAAAGGAAATGCTTCTCTAATGTGTTCATGGTGAGATAATTTAATAAATAGCACATACTCTATAAAACTCATTTGTGTAAAGAGGAATGGATTTCACACCTCTTCAATGAGTTTACCTGGAGCAGCAGTTACAAAATGGAAAGCTCTGAGTGACTGCAGAGCAAATGATCTCTGGGCTTTTAGAGTGAATCTCTAGATTCTTCAACAACTAACTTTTTGTTAATTAGTATACCAGCTTTTAAACTGCTGCAAAAGAGTTTAGCATTTGTAAGCAGTTCAGATCACACAGCTTGGTGAGCAATTTGTTCTCCCTTATTTTAATAAATCACTGCTATTTTCACCACTACTTCTTAAAAGAAGCACCTGGGAGCATTGGACTACAGCAGGTTATCATTAAAGTGGACAGAATATGAGAGGCCCTGCCAGAGGCCCTGGGCTATCGCTAGGCACTATACAGAAATGATGCTTGTAAAGTGCCATCAATAAGAACAAAGAAACAAAGTTAAACTGCTAGAGCTAGAAAATATAAATATTAAGATAATCTGGACACTTAGGCAAGTTTCAGCCTTCAAATTTGCCAGGTTCAAAGGCAGCTGAACTCTGCCTCTGCTGAATGTTTTCATCTTATCTAAACTGAGGATTAGTTCTCCACCATATGTTTGGACAACGTGCCTGATGTCAGCCAGGGTTAATAAATGCCTGTTACAGCACCAAATAAAAACAGTAATAAGAATTACAAAGCCAGTGATGGTGGTGTTGCTTCAGCAGTTGTAGAGCCAACTGTAAACTTGGTTCCCTGACCCATCCTCTATCACTATGGGCTAGGAGACAAATCTAACATCAGAACAACTCATTTTGGATGTAAATACAGTGAAACAGCAGACAGAACAGAAAAGAATTTATGCTGAGGCTTTTTTCTTACAGTTTCCCTAATTGGTTCAATCAGGAAAATATTGTATACAAAATACTCTCCATAGCACAACACTAGGGACCACAATCCACCTAAGAGACAGCAAATAAGGACTCTTGTTTCTGCTAAATTAATGACTGTCCAAAACCAGGATCTGAGCTAATTTCTGCCCTTACAATCTTATACTTCCCTTTCAGCATACACCATGCCTTATCTCCTTGGATAATCAAATAACATTCATTAAAACAAGTGGATGCCCTCAAGCTTAAGTATTTTTTTTGCATAATAGCAGAATACTTACCTCACAAGTTCTGCATGAATTGACAATTTACTCCCCCTACTGCAAGAAAATGCCCTTCATCTGAGCTTCTTTAGCTCCCTTCAAGACCCAGAGAGCTGTCAGAGAAAAAGGGCAGATTTCTCGTTTGTAGTTAAAAGGTTTTCACCCATTCTATGACTTTCTCCTCCTAAATGATT
The DNA here is from genome assembly GCA_013400775.1 of Chaetops frenatus. Lineage (NCBI taxonomy): Eukaryota > Metazoa > Chordata > Aves > Passeriformes > Picathartidae > Chaetops > Chaetops frenatus. The sequence goes on from VZTR01012662.1 coordinate 652,479, forward strand.
TGTTCCCAAGCGGGGAGCTGCACCAATTTCCCTGCAGTCTCAGCTGCAGAGCACAGAAAGCCATTGGCAAGCTCAGCACACGACAGGGCCTGATGCACCCCAGACTCAGGGTGGGAATGTGTGTTTTTGGGGTGGATTGAGGAGGGGTCAGCTGCCACTGCTGGCTGAGAGCTGCTCAGCCTGGTCGCACAGAGGGAGGCGGTGGGAGGTGGGTTGGGGGCACCTTCCCAAGCCAGCTGCAGGAGCTGCTCCAGAGGGTGACAGCAGGCAGGGCAGAGCGTGGCCGTCTCCCTCTCCAGGGAGGGGGACCCTGCCCACCCTGGGGGCTGCACAAAGCTCCAGCACCAGCTCTGCCTGTGGCAGGGCTCCTGGGGAGAGTCTGAAGCACTCTCAGCTTGCTCCTGACCTTCCCAACAAGCTGAACCAGAGCATCCCACGGCTTCGCCTTCCCTTTTCCCATTTCTGAGCGTGACTCAAACACATTGGGAGTTTCTATGCATCTGGAAGAGAATTAAGAACACGAGGAGAAGAGTTTTTAAAACTTATTTTCTTTGAAGATTGTATGACCTAGGGATAGTTAAAAAGATTAATCAAGAGGCAGTGTCATGTCAATGTGCACAACACTGACATAAAATTCTTTTTGTATCTGGTTTGCTTCCCGTCATCTCTTGGTTACTTTTGCAATCAAGTAACCAAAATACTGAATCTTCCTGTCTTCATTTCAAAGTATTAAGCTTCTTAGAAGCAGCTGTTCCATTTCTTTCCTAGAAGAAATATTTCTGGGTTTCATCCTAGTTGCTTTTCAGCCTGAGAAATGTTTTTTTGAGCTGCAGCTGACTCACCACCTATAAAACTGCCATTGTACTGGCATAAAGCTGCAAATCAAGGGAGTACCCCTTGCTGTCTACAGGAAAGAAAAACACAAAGGTAAAACCGTCCAGTTTTATCTCACTATAAAAACACTCAGAAAAATATTACCTAAGCACTTGAACCTGACATTCTCAGCTCAAGAGACAGACACTTGGCACAACATTGCTACAGTGAGAACCTCTTGCAAGCCATGCAACTGCAAGAGGTAAAATGTAGAGCAAAGCTATGAGGAAAATTAAAAGAACTGAAACTTGCACTGAGACCTGTTTGCTGTTATTGTCTGTAAATAATCCAGACAGGCCTCTGGTCTCTCAAATGAGAAAAACCAATCTGCATCCAGGATTTAGGTGCTGCTTTAGGAGAGACTGGCAGAGGAGGAGAGAAAGCAACAGATGGAGCCAGTGACTTGGGGAGATTTAAGCCTCTTATTTGCAAGCAGGATTACAGATTGAGAGGGGCCACATTTCTCTCCTTCCCTCCTAGATAGTCCAGCATATAAACAGTATTTCAAAGCATTAAAAGCACTGTGGTTTTTTTGGAGGGTAAGTGTGCAGTGATTATTACAGTGGAATATTGCACAGCTGGAAAGTAGGTGGGTTCTACACTTGATACTGAAAATCTATTCAACCCTCCCATCTGCAAACAATACCCCAAAGGTAGCAATTTTCTATTGAATTCGGTGTTGTGAACAAGTTAACTGCTTACACTCTTTCTCTGACCTGAAATTTGGAATTTTATGTACCCACCTAAATCAGGTTAATTTCTGGATAACATCTGTTCATGTGTGTGACACACAGGATTCCCTCATGGACCCACCCTGGCCAAGGTGAAGCCCTATCCTGTTCAGAAGAGGGCAGTGAGAACTAAGCAAGACTCCTGGATGTCCTGATATTTGACTGCAACACTGAACCAAAACCTCATCTCCTCTTTTTGACTAAAATTTCCTTCTATCTCTTTTAAACTTCCATGCTCCCTTCAAAACCTGGAGAGTCAAGAAACCTATAAACAGTGAGTTTGAGGTGGGATGGGCAGCATGTCCTTGCTTGTTTACACAGATCCCCGAAAAGCAAACAGACCACCAGGTGTTCATTGCTAGGAGACTAAAACCTGTTTTTCCAGAGTTTTTCCACAGTGGTGCATTAGTTATAGTACAATGCTAATAACCTGTTTAGGCTTTCACTTGGATCCTCAGACTTGCTGTGTAAGAAATAAGCAATGCAGACCCTGCAGGTCATGAAGTGGTGGATGGATATATTTTACAGCCATGAGGGTGGGAAGAGAAAAAGGCTCTGTTCAATTACAGTGACCTAATTTCATACCTGAAAGTGCCATCCTCTTCAGACTGTCTTCCTTCAGAGAGTGATCATGCATTGCCATGGCTGTGCTCTCTAGTCAAATCTCTCAATCAAATTAGCAGTTTCAAAGCCAAATTTCAGTTCAGCCAGTGCCAGAACTGTGTGAAATATCACAAATTGATTTAAAACAGCTCTCTCATCAGCCAAGGAACCAGTTAAACCAATGAGGCTGTGAGGATCCATCAAGACTTGTTTAAAAAGTTAATTTTTCAGCTCTGAGCAACTTTATGTCTTCTGTGTCACTGCTTGAAAATTATAGGTTGCAACTTGAACCAGCAGTCCAAGAAACTTGGCCTAAATCATCCTTGCAAAATAAACAAAGAATCTCCCATCAGCTTTCTTTTATACATGAGAGAGAGCAGCCACACAGTGTTGAGAGAAAATTCATTGCATAAGTAAAAAACAGTGATGGTAATTGAATCTTCCAACTCTCACTTCCATGTTGCCACCACAAAACCAACCTCAAACCACAGTGTGTGATGACAAATGACCTGCTGGCCTTTCATTCCCCTGCTTTCAGAGCTTCCTCATTACTATTCCAAAAACCTACAATTGGGCTGGACCCCTAATTAGCCGTTTCCTCTCTTCCCTTGCATGCACACCAAGTGTAATTGATTACTTGCAAGACAAGGGCTGTTCCTGTGCTTCCATGCCCACACCCAAAGGTACCTTCCCCTTCAGCTCTCGTGGCTGTTATGTTTCCTTTCTCCTGTGTGTATCCCTCAATTCCATTTCCCAAGGCCTGAATTATCCTCTGTCCATCTCAGCACTTTCCCCTTAGGTTCAGACTTATGTAGGGGACTGTTCTTTCTCCCTTCTGACAGGCCTTTTCTCCCCTTTTATATAGTTACTGGTTTCCACATTTTTACTGTTCCCCTCTTTCTTCAATAGCTCTTCCTACTCCAGGAAGGCATATGAGTTGTATTACAAGGTGTTTGACCAAATTAGAGCATGAAATGTGTTCTGTGGTGCAGTAAAGCTGGGATTCAGGTTCCAGGCTACCTTGGCTCCAGTTATTCTTAGGAATAAACTTGGTTTCCTGCTGTAGATCTCCACTCCATGGCCTAAAAACAGTGCCAAGATGCTTGGCTGGAGCTTTCATGCCTACACATGGACACCTGAGTTTATATGCCTTAAAATACAACCTGAGTGTCTTAAACAATGTCTAAGAGAGATTTCTCAAAACACAAGTGGGAAATAATCCCTAAATGCATTGAATTCCATAGCAGGGCCGATGAGAAGAACATTTTGCACTTTGGTAAATTATCTATAAACACCTCGCTTTCTAGCATGCTTGCTTGCAGCACGATTCAAACCCCAGAACCCTTACACAGCAAGAAAACAGCCGTAAGAACAGGATTTATATCTGACAGACACTGGCATTTTCCTAGGCTTTAATTTCTTCAGGGCTTCTATTTTGAACACAGAAAGTAAAACAGCCTCGGCATCAGAGGGAGCTCAGCACAGGGGACTGCTTTGCTTTGTGTTTGCTGCAGCACGAGCAGGGATAATGACAGCTAACAGCCACACTGCTCTCCCAATTCTCTTTCATAAACTAATCCTTTACCTCTTTACCTCCTTAATGCTTCTTCTGTTCTCAAAACTTCTAAGGAAAGGAAGATGCTTGAATCAGGAGATGCTGGAGTGTTTGATGGCAGCAGGCATCCTAAAGAATGTTTATGCTTTTCCATGTCAGACAAGGTAACCAAATTATTGTTTCACCATAAACATTGAGTATGGACCTTCAAGAAATACCTTAGTTCTAGGGATACATTTGTGCTACTTACAGAAGTATTAAACATAAGCATTAATATTTCTGCAAAGACCAAGAGAAAAACAGCCAGTGCTGAAAAAAGCCTTCTCTGTGTTCCTTGTCACAATCAGCCCACAGGAGCTTCGATATGAATTCAGTTACCCACAGCACTAAATACACTGCAATTATGAAAAACTGACATTCACTAGAGGGTCAACAAAAGCTAAAAAATTTAAGTGTTCTGACCATAAAGGTCATACTCTCCAAGTGGAGACCAGTGATGAGCAGTGTTCCTCAGGAGTCAGGGGGTGTTAAACATCCAAGACATGGACAGTGGGATTGAAGGCACCCTCAGCAGGTTTGCTGATGGCACCAAGTGCCTTGGACTTGCTGGAGGGAAGGGCTGCCATCCACAGGGACCATAACACCCTTCAGAGGTGGCTCTGTACAAATCCAACAAGGCCAAGTGCAGGGTCCTGCATGTGTGTCAGGGCATTCCCTCTAATTTTGTAACCTTCCTGTTCCTAGATCCAGTATGTTTTCCTGTACAAAATATCCCTGTTTGCTCTGTTGTCTCCCCACCTCCATTTTTGCATAAGCAGGGCTATGCCATGCTATACATTCAACGCTGAGAATCCTCACTTCTGCTCTAGGCTAAACACCCTGCTGAATTTACAAAGCTCATTTCATCCTTCCTCTATCTGAGCAACACAAAAGTTAACAGAGTAGCAAAAAAACCCCAAAGAGCTGGTGATTTCTAACACTTGGATACCCATCAATTGCCTGTCTGATTTGATAAAAAACTTTTCTGTGACTGCCATTGCTGAATGCAGCTCTAGATCATCAATGCTTACTGCAAAAATTCTACACTACCCTCTCTCTTGACAGATATTATTATCCATTTTCCTTGGGGCTAAAATTTCCATCTAACAGTATCTGTAACCTGAAAGGATTATTTTTGGTCTCTGCCTTCCCCTTTATTTACCTGAAGGGAAGAAGCTAAAGTCCCATATTCACACTGGACATATTTCTACTCTTCACAACATTGCAGGGACACCTTCTGTTAGATTTCTGAGATTTGTTCAAAAAATGGCAACAACATCAGAATAGTCCAGTCTGAAGTGCAAAGTATGGGTCCTAAATACTGAGTTGGATCATCATTTCTCTCAATTACTCACTGGTATTTGCTTGTAGATAGACAATTCACATTTATATTACAGAAGCTCAGTAGGACAGCCTTACTCCTCTATCCTTCCTAAAAATTACCCTGCAGTCACAAAGTTGGAAAACTCACCTATTGTAATCTTATGACTTCATGGCAGTAACAGCTGTAAACTTCCACATCCTAATTTACCATCTCAAAACTAGAAATACAAAAACTACCTTCTGAAATAGAAGAAAACAAACCACATTAAAGAGGGAACCCTAAAACCATTCATCGTTTAACTGTTTCTGACTTTCAGCAGGCATTTTTACAGAGGATCATGGTTTTCATTATCACTGTCTTGCCTCAAGAGAAATCTAGATGCTAAAATTATAGCCTAAACCAAAACCATCAGGCATCAACCACTTGTATCTCTGATAAAATGCTTTTTTCTCTGCAGTGCATCCAGGAAGCTGCCTATAATTGGAAACATTAGAGGAACCACAGAGAAGCAAATGCAGCTTGAGTGTCAGACAACCATTTTCATACAAAATGTACTAAAAGCCTGCAGCTGAATATTTACAGGCTTAGCCATTTAGAAAAAACCCACAGACATATCTGCACCTTTCATCCATTTCTTTACAATGTATAAACAAATGCCTTCCATCAAAACATTTAAGCCATCTTTCAACAGACTAACAAGCATTTTAAGAAAATGAACTCTCTCTCTCAGAAAAAAAATTGTTTTTCACCCAAATGTGATAGCAGACCATCACATAACCCAGGGTATGTTAAGCTTGGTGTTAACTACTAAGTTCACTGGGGGAAGCAAGCAAAAGGAAGATTTTAGCTAGTAATATCTTCAACTGCTTTGAAATAAAACCATTTCTCCTTGGCGATCATACAAAACTCACCTACATGCCATGACTTCTTCCAGCTGGTTTAAAGAAAACAAAGGTTCCATCACAACCAAAGCCAGCTTACGCCCAGTCACCCTCCTAGAGCAGTCTGCCAGCTCCAACTACAGGGAGCATGGGAGGCTTTTGTCCCAGTGTGGGATCAGGACCACCTGGGTCTCTGCACAGCTGGCTGTGGGCAGTCCAGGGGGGTATCGAGGACAACTTCCTGGTCCAGGTATTAAAAAAAACCAGCCAGAGGAGAAGCACGTGCCACAGTGTTCTCCTGTCCCCAGTATGCAAAGGGGACATTGAGAACAGACACTGGCACTCGTTCACAGAATTGATGTGGTGCATAAACCATCCTCAGGCAATGCCTTCTCCATCTGAGCTCACCCGGTGTGGCCACGTGGGACAGGTAACCATCACAGCAGGTGTTCTCACTCCCAGCCACCATTTAATGTAATAAACGTGCTGCTATTTTCAGGAGCCCATTCCAGAAATTTGGATACCACCTCCAAATCTGAATATGTCTGGAAAATTCTCTCACAAGAAAGGTGCCTGGCCTTTGCTCCCCCCAGGCAGAACATCATCTGCACCACCAACAGTGGGGTTATATGCTTTTCTTCCCAAGGAAAAGCACTCTCATCTACTTTCAGGAGCTCACATCTCAAATTTGGATACCATCTCCAGAGCTGAATACTTTAGGGATTGCTCCTATGCCGAATGTGACAGGAAAGAAAGTTACTTCCCCTGGGCAGCACGTATCTGCACCACCCACAATGGGCTGGGTTCTTTCCTTCCCAAATAAAGGTCCTATCACCACTACCAGGAGCCCACTTCCAAAATTTGGATACCACCTCAACAACGGTCTCATGAAAGAGCATGACAGTTAATTTATCTGAATTTTGGAAGCAGTCTCCTGAAAATTATGGCAGTCCCTTTGTTTTGTCAAGGTGAACTCCTATCCCCTGTCTTGGTGGTGAAAATGGTAGAGTGCCCACGGGAGGAAGATGCCTGGAGCAGCTTTCTATCCTGGCACATTTTGTGTGGAAGTAATCCCTCAACATATTCAGTTTTGCAGGGGATATCCCAGTTTGGCTCTAGTGGAGCACTCCATGTTGGATCTTGGGTCTGCAAGGGACAAATAAGTCAGGGTAGATAGACATGAGCAGGGAAGGGCATAGCACCAGTTTTTGGGATGCAGGTCAAAGGGTGGGACTGAAACAGGGAGCCTTCAACAGCTTTCTCACCAGGCACATGAGTGAGGTGCAAATTAAGGGTTGTAAATAGAAGGTGAAAGTCAGCAAAAGCTTCTTGAACTGGCACAATTTGTTTGTCAGTAGTGCCTAGACCTTTTCAGCCTTGGATCTGCACTTTGGATTGATGAAGAGAGCAAGTGGCGCATTTAATTATTTTGCAAGTACACAGCGTCATCTGGTGGAGCTGAACGGGGACAGTGAGAAGGCTAAATACATCAGCTTTATTTATATATTTATTTATTTATTTATTTATTCATTTAGTCCTGGTACGTTTAGAGCAGGAGCAGTTCCTGGAGGGGTTCAGGGAGAGATTCAGTTTTGGATCTTGGCACTGTGAGACTGGGAGAGTTTGGTCCTACACATACCTGGCAAGCAAAGTGGACAGTCTCAGTGTTGGTGATGCAGTTTACATCCAAAAATGAATAGGTTGTGCTGGCTTTTACCTCTCCTTGCCAGCCTGTTATTTCAACCTTCCTGAACTTTTTCTTTGGGCATTCACTGCTGCTTCTTGTTATATAACTTGCCAAAACCCCCCCTGTAGTCCTCTTTATCTGTTTCTCCACTGATTCCAGCTGCATTTATCATCCTGTGTACATACTTTTACATCCATTTATCTGTCTGTGCTAGTTGGTCTCTAAGTTCTGTTCAGCACCTTCAGGGGAACTGAAAATTTCTATTCTCTATATTATTTATCAAGGGATAAAGGACAGGAAATGTAAAGGGAAAAGAGTGGGAAAGGTGAGGTAATTGGGCTTTCAAGCATGAAGTAATTGGCTGCTCATGCAGAAATTAATCGCAAATTAACATTTTTGTGCAACAAAGGAGAGACTTCTTCCTGAATTTCAAGAAAATATCTGGCAGAATCAGTCCCAGAAAAGAGATTTTCAGGGTCTGAAGGGTCATAATCCTGAAAGAAAGGCAACTTTGGTATTTCTAAGACTGTCCTTCCTTTTTATAGGCACTGCTTTCCCCAGGAGAATTCTGTGTTAACATAATAAAAAAATTCAGTATCTGAAATGAGCAGAGAGGATCACAAAGGCCTGTAGGGGAACCATGTCTAGAAAGGCTTTCCTCACCCTCTGCAATGGGATGATTTGATTGCAGGGCTATCCCTTCATTGTTGGGCATGTATAAGTGGGAATGGTAAGCCTTGAACTCCTCTTACATTTTGAATTCATGATGTTGCTCACACTATTTAAGCAATTTGATTTTCTTGGTTTAGCAACATGGGTGTAATTTCTGCTGTTTGTCTTGGTACAAAAGACTGGGATCAAACCCCATCATTTTGCAGTGAGACTAAAATGTGTTCCACTTTATGGATTTTATTCCATTCTATTCCGTTCTGTTGTATTTAACTCCATTAAATTCCACACCATTCCATTCCATTCCATTCCTGTAATTTCCTGGGGCCAGGGACAATCTCCATCTCTGATGACATGGTTTGGATACCTCAGCCAGACTTCCTTCTGGCTGCGCTTATTCCAAGCCTCACCCCAATCTGTTCTAAAAGCAGAGGAGATGTCAGGGAGTGAGGACAGGATTTGTGTCCCTTGCCTGTCCTAAAATGCTCCTGGCTGAGATGGTGTTCAGCTGCCGAGAGAGAAAAGAGAGGTGAATCTCCACAGGATGGCAGCAGAACCCAGCCTGTTCCTTATCCATCTTTGGGGTGAGGATAAAAAAGGACTTTAACACACGAGCCTGCATTCAGCTCCTGGACTATTTCTACGACCACAAATTAATTGTTTACTGTCTTAGTGCTTTGGTTTTCCAACTCAAATGTGTATCTGTGTGTCCAGGCATCTCCAAGATCACAGGAGGAGAGGGATAATTTCAGCCAACTAAACCTGATTCCTGTCTACCCACTTGCTTTACTGAAAGTGCCCCAAAAGGACATTCCTCAGTTCTTTCTCAACCCTGAAGCTGTGTAACTCTGTCCTTCCTTTCAGGCCTAGTTGCATGTATGGAAGGAAAGCTGAGGTCTCCTGGCAAAAGCAGCTGATGTTGGGATAGAGCAGAAAATCAAGCAAGAAAAAGAAACTGCAGAATGGGAAAACAGCTAGCAGGAAAGAAAATATTTTGAAGAAAGTTTACATAAAAAAAAAAAAAAAAGGGCAAACACTTGTGAAAGTGCCAAACACATAAGAGCTGATGTACAGATTACTACAACCCAAGGGAGGGGAGAAGTGAGAAAACAGGAGAAGAACTGGAGGTCTGGGTTGTCTCTGGATGAACAGAAATCTCACTTGTTTTTTGGAGAATGGGGCTTTCCCTCGAGCTGATGGATCACTCACTTGGCAGCTGAAGAACTGACAGGTGAGTTTGCTGACAGGTTTGATTGCCCAGATTCTCTGCAATGCACATCACAGAGTACTGACAGAGGAAGGACCACGTTTCAAAGCAGTCAAAAAGCTCCACTGAGCAGTGGTGGGTGGGCTGCACTTCCTGAACAGGAGGTGGTAGTTACCAGGTGATTTATGTAATTTCTCTATCCTTCCTGACAGACACAATCTCTTGGCCATCATTTATGTCTTGTTTTATCTGAGAAAATGGTAAAGTTTCTGGGTCAGGGCCTATAATTTTCTACAAATGTATACACAGAGTTCTGGTCCTAATCTGAGAGCACCTTGTACTTACTCTAAATGTGATAGATCTGTCAAGGGTCTGAGAGGGCTGGAGAGAGACAGCAGAGGGATTTGGAGTCAGCACGTGGGTGTGCTGCAGGAGACACTTAGAGTCTTGAGAGTGTTACCATTCCTGAAACTGGTCCCCCTCTCTGAGCAAAATTAGGCCCCCATGATGCCCAACTGCAAATCTCACCTGGGTTTTGCAGTCCCTGTCTGCCCCAGTGCTGCTACCTGCAGCTGATAGAGGGAAACAGCTCCTGTCTTCATTCTCACCATCATCCACACTGCACTCCTTTAATTTCTCTTTCTTACATGTGCAGGCACATAGAAAGTTTTGCCCACAACTGCTGAGTAGCCAAAGATTTTTGTTTGCATTATAGATAGGAAAAAATCCAGATATATAGATTTGTTTGCTGGACTGCCTGACTAGCATTGTTCTGCGATTTTCAGTAGCAGCAAATAATTTCCTGATGGGCTGGTCCAGTGATTATAATCCTAACAAATGAGAAGTTTAACTGCATTAAATCCCAGGTGCCTAAACTTTAGGTGTGACAATTTAACCATTTAATCCAGCAAGATTGCAGTGTCTGCTCTTGAATGTCTAAATGCTTGAGGGATATGGGCAAATGCCCTGCAGCTCAGAGAACACCCAAAAATGTTAAGAACTGGATTCCCTTCCTTGAAGAAAGATAAAAGTATGTCAGCTAAGATATGTCTCCACATATCTGAAGGAAGAGTGTAAACTTGAACTACAAATTACTTAGTGGGCTCTGGGGAATAAGAAGAATAATGAGGTATATACATATATATATATATATATATATACACACACACACACACACACATATGTATATATATATATACACACACACACACACACATATATACATATACATACATACATATATATATGTATGTATCTATAGATAATATATATAATATATATACACACACATCATATATATTATGCATCTATCTATCTATCTATCTATCTATCTATCT
>VZTR01012662.1:664486-696981 GCA_013400775.1 Chaetops frenatus
ATAGATATAGATATAGATATAGATATAGATATAGATATAGATATAGATATAGATATAGATATAGATATAGGTATAGATAAAACTCGACCATGGGATAGGGACAAGGAAACAGGAGAGAAATAGGGGAAATTTGGTGCATAGGAGAGACTAGATCTGTTCAATACTTTTGTGCAGGCTGGGTCCTGAATAAATCTCTGAAGTTTAGACAGCAAGGCTGCAAGGCAGGGAAATGCAAAGGACTTGGATCAGCTTGATTTTAAGGGAGCTCAGCATGGCAGCTGGGGGAGATGTGGGGTCTCGTGCAGTGCTTTCAGGGACTTTGCTGACTGCCAGCCTGCCCAAGAGCAGATCTCACCTGGAGTCTCAGACCTGCAGCCAGCCCTGCCCTTATGCTGGGCTGCATGGCTGTGACAGTGCCTGGATGTGGCCCTGGGGAAGAGCTCCAAGGAGCTGGTCCTGAGTTGCCCTAACCTCGGAGGTGAAGCAGGTGATGCTGAACAGCTGTTTGAGACTTCACACCAGTGCACGTTTTAGCTGTGGCTCATTTTGTAACTGAGCTGGTTGTCCAGGAACTGCTTGCTTTGATTACTGGTTAATTGTAAAGTGTGGTTTGCCTAGCTCACTTATTTTATCTCCTCACTATCGCTTGTTTTATCTGCTGCTTGATTTGATAATAACCTCTCTGAATAAGATAGCTAATGATTAGCAGCTAATATATAATTACAGAGTGAATGTTCTGGCAAGTATTTTATAAGAGAATCTACAGACAATACATTGTTCTACCACAGCACCCTCAGTTCTTGTCTCTGTCAGGCATTTGAACTCCCTTTTATTTTCCCAGAGACAACCAAGCCATGAATCTCTTGGTTTTGGTTGCAGATGGAAATGCAGTGTGTACTAGGAAATACAGAGTTTGACAGCACTTGCTGTCCACTGGGATCTGAGCTAGTGCTGTTTTCACCCTCAATTTTTGTTCTGTCAAGGTGACAGGGGAGAAATAAAATGTTGCAGGATACTGTTGGGGTTGGTCATCTTGTACCATGAGCTAATTACAGGGAATGATGTTCTACACAACACATGCTGAACTCTGGATTATTTATCACCTATTGGTGTTTGATCAAAGAGTAAAATCACTCCCTGGCTTCTACCAGAGCTTTTGGAATCCAGCCACAAATTCTTGCAGAGAGAGTTTCATTAAAAAATTTTATGCATGCAAGAGCAGGATATGAAGTGAAACACAAAGCCAGAAAACAAAGACCTGATTTAAGAATTTATGGGAATTTTGAAATATTATTTAATTCCTAATGGATCCAGAACCAGTATAAGAGTTTTTTGGTGGTCTGTTTATTGAAACGAATGCATTTGAGGATAGAACACTAATGCTGTCTGTTAAAACCTACTCTTGGTAAACAGCATGGAATGAAAGGAATTTTTGTGACACGTGTCCTTTTGAGGGCATAGGGGAGGTAGGTACTTACTTAATGTAGCTGATGCTCACCAACAGGCAGGGGGTGTTTGGCCACTGGTGGGTGAGTGCTGCTCCTTGCTGTCTCAAACTCAGATGAGAAACTCCACGTGTTGGGTCTGACTTCAGAGCTACCCTGCCCTGGTTACTCCCACAGACATCGATCCACATTTCCAGACTTGAGGAGCTTTGAAAGCCAAGCTCCAGGGCAGTGGGAAATGCATGTTACTTTGAAATGCTGGAGGAAAGCATCCAGGCAATTGATGGTTTCACTCTTGACATCATTGCTAGTGCAAAAGAGGGACTGGGGAATGAATTTCCGATAAAAGTTGGAATTAATTGAATAATTCAGTGTAGCATCGACACGATGAAAGAACAGTTTCCCCGTTCCCCTGAATGAATCTATAATGCATACATGAATTTTATTTTTTGCATGTCTTTTATCATTCAGACCAACAGTCAAAATAGTGATGTGGAAACAATTTAAATTTAAAGAAAGAGAATTAAAAAAAAAAAAAAAATTAATGCTGAGTTCAGCATCAATCTCATCTACTTCTTCATCCAGGTAATGGACAAAGTGCCATCTCTGTGGAACAGCAGATGCCTGGTGCTTCAGAGAACCATGCATGGACCAAGTTTTTTATTTGTTGGATAGTACTTTTTTTTTGTTTTCTCTCTTTGTGGACAAAGCAGGGACAGCTCTCCTGTTAGGAGCAGCTACTGTGAGCTAGGGCAACATAGAAGACATATCTTCTTAAAAATTATCCAGCTCAGAGGTTTCCTCACTATCTGAAGGATCCATGATTAGAAATCAGTGCACTATCCAAACCCATTTATTTCATCCTTCTAATTTTACTGGATAAATGGATTATCTAGATCATATTTTTGAGGTACTAAACAGAGTTAAAAATTTAATAGGTAATTATCACTTTATTGAGTCTGCCTGTTTACTAGGATATTTTTGTAGACTCTTAATAACACCAAAGACATTGCAACATAATAAAAACTATTTTAGTGGCTTACCTATAATGACCTTTATTGAGGCAAACTGAATATTTTACAGGGTAAATGTGGGACCAGTATTTCAAAGACAGAGCAAACTTTATCTGTTTGCCTTTCCTGAACAAGCTGGGAATTGGTTCACTGCCTCAGACATCCTGCAGCTATTTCTCTTCTCTCATCACTGCAGAACACTGAACAGAAATCTTCTGATCAACAGGAACGGGAGAGAATTCAGTTTAGTGCTGAATTAATGGGACCAGCAAAATTTGTGTAAGATTTAACAACCAGTTGAGGGGAAGCCACATTTCTATCATTGATCAAAATGAAAGGCAGCAGTAGCAGAGTTAGACTTTATTAGGTCTTTCTGGGGACAGAGTTTAATAATAGCTGGTAAAATGACACAGTTAATACCATACTGTATCATCTGAAATCACAGAGAAAAGGTTTATTTTTCCAGTAATTTCTCTGCACTCTGACGGGTGATCTCTGGTTACATTGCTCATTATTTCTCTGAAACACGCTTCAAACTACATTTAAAAGCAGATGAGAGAGACAGAGAAGTGGGCAAAGCTAGCAAAAAACCAGTGTCTGACTCATCTATCTACGTGTGAAGTCCTGCACAGTGTCATGGAGGTTTCTAGAATTGAGAAAAGCAATATATATTCAAATGCTATTTATTTTATAATCTGGTATAGACAAGTAAAGTCAATTAGAACTCCATCACCACTGGAATCACAGAATTTGGTACATTAAAATGTACTAAAAAATGCAGCCAAGAGGCCATGGGTCTCCCTGCCCTTTGTGGCTAGATGGTTGCCATTTGGGACAAATGCTCTACTTTTGAGCTATTTGTCCTGTCCCCTTATTTCAGGAACACTCCCAAATTTTGTCATGGTTTTTTTTTTTTTTTTTAAATTATTTTTTTATTGCCAATTTATTTGTTGCAAAATGGCAGCTGTAACTGTTTGGAGTGGGACTAGAGTTTGAAGATGCACATCCAGCCCTTCCAGTCAGCCACAGTGGTGAGAAAGAAAACCCAGAAAGACCATGGGTCAGCTGGGCACCTCTGGCACCCTCCTGTAGCTTTGTCTTTGACTCCTTCATGCCTTGCTTGACTTGTTCCTAGATGGGCATCCAGAACCCTGGGTGGGCCATGGTCCCCTTCCCACCCCTGCAGCTTCTCAGGTGCTTGAGGAGGGTTTTTGCTTTGCTTTTAATCGAGGGCATGTTAGAGAGAATAAATAATGGTAGCAATGGATAACACAGCAGACAGTTCAGGCAGGGTTAAAGTACTCATTTATTGACATCACTACAGAATTTCTGTAGAGCACAACTGGCTTGAAATAACATTATCTTTTAGATTTATTACACTTTTAATTATGCTATCCCAAACTTGTAGAGCTGTTACAGCGTATACATTGAGCCCTGCAGCGAGATAGGATTAACTTGAAACCCAACCAGAGATCATATTTTTACACTCTGCTAGTCTGTTTTAACTGGGAAAAAAATGTTTTATGATACTTCATTTTATCTGGGGAAGTATGTATAATTATAACTTTTACATTTCTGTCAGCAGCAAGCATAAATTTTTACTTTGACTTGTTTTTTAAAAAATTTTTAGACCTACACATTTCTGCCAGTAAATCAATGAAAGTGTTTAAAAAAAGGAAAGAGGAATAGAGAGGAGAGGCCTTATTGCTTGACTGTCTGCATCACATGGAAACCATTTTGTAATAATGACAGGAAATATCAACTTTTTATAACTGTGTGGGGCAAGGAAAACTTTCACAATTAGTGCCAATTTCAATTTCAGTTATAATTGCATTGTTATGGTGGCAAAAATGAGTAAGATTGTGAAGACAGCTTTAATAAGGTTATGAGGATAACATACATTTAACATATTATCTAAAATGTGTTTAGTTCATTAACAGCTTCTGGGCTACAAGGAAACAAGGGACAGATTCTTTGTCAGGAGTAGTAGTGATAGAACAGGGAGGAATGAGCACAAACTCACAGAGGGGAAATTTGGGCTAGATATTAAGAAGAAATGATTTTCTTTGCTGTGAGGGTGGTGAGATACTAGAACAGGGTTCTAGATACTCACTGGAACTAGAACAGGATACTAGAACAGGTTGCCAGGGAGGTTGTGGGTGCCCCATCCCTGGGAATGTTCAAGGCTGGGTTGGATGGAGCTTTGAGCAACCTGGACTAGGGGCAAGTGTCCCTGCCCAGGGCAGAGGGTTTAGAAATAGATGTTTCCAAAGGTCTCTCCCAACCCTTAACCTTCTATGCTTCTATAACAGAGCTCTGATTTCATTCTTTTAATGGTTTTAACACTGGAGATTTTTATTGGTTTTGTTTCTTTCCGGAGCAAAACCAGACAAAAAGGTCAGAGAATAAAGTTCTTTTTTTTAATATAAATTTTGCACTGCCCTAAAATGAACAGAACCTATTAAGGCAGGGCCATCTACCCCAGGTGTGATCAGCTCAAGATGGACAATGTGGATGTGATGTCCTTCTGCAGGAAACACTCATCTCCCTGGGACAGAGCTATTAGCAGGAGTGAGACCCTGTACTTCTTCAGGGGATTCTCTGGAAAGCAGGCTTGAATTGCTGTTCCACCATCAACTTCCTCTTGCCAAAAATCACTGCACTGAAGCAAATACACTGAGATGTGCAAAGGTGCCACACTGTCATTATGATTTACTACATATGCTGAGGGTATTTCTGATGGTACAGGAATATTCATGTTGAAACTCTGCAGTGTCCCTCTTTCCCAGCTGTTTTTTAATCATGGAAGTTCTGGCAAGCAATAATATGATCTGGGAATACAATAACATGATCTGGGAAATTGAAGAAGATTGTTCTCGTGCTGAAAATATACAAGACTCTTGTTCACGGCAGTGTATTAAATTCAGAATTTACAAGAAATTTTCCTTAGAATTTTGAAGTAAACGACTTGCCTTTCTTTTAACTATTATACAGTTCAAAACATTTAATATTATGTATTAAATTCTGTGGCCTTGTAGAGAAAAAAAGAACAACTGCCTTTATAATATTTCTAATTTAAATGGAAAGCCAAACCCCAAATGATTTTCAATTGAAGAGAAATTGAGATTTGTATTTAAGTGATGGCAAAAATTAAAGGACAAATGTTACTTCAGACTGGATGTTAAGAGACAGAGATTAGTAGGGAAAAATCATTAATTACTTGGGTAGAATTGAGTTGAAAATTGGTAATGTGTCCTTCTGTAAGTTTTTATTGCTTAATTACTTCTTGCTTTACATACCAAGAGACACCATGAGAGTGCAAATAAATACTGCATTGTTACTTGTAGAGTTATAATGTTAAATGTTGGCAGAGCTTCAATTGACTTAACTGGTTTATCTTGTTTTAACTGTTGAGGGTTTTTCTTTTTTCCTCATTTAAATATATTATTTGTCTCAGTTTTACAAGATTCTGTGACTTGGCTGTTCTGCAAAACACAAGTCAGGTGTGCCATTAGGGCTGCCTGTAAAGTCAGGATAATATCTACAAATCATCTGAAGTGATTTGCAATAGTCTGGAGAACAACTGCTACCAGCAGCAGCAGAAGGGCACAAATAATCCTGGATGTGACAGCCCATCGATTCTTTTGTCAAGCCCACAATGAAAGGATGAGAAGTGGAGGCATTTCATTGCTGAATGTGGAGGCAGTGAATATGTTAAAATAAAAAAGTAAAATAGATATTGATCACAAAAAAACAAAAACAAAAACAAAAACAAACAAACAAACAAACAAACAAACAAAAAAACCACAAAAAAACCCCCCACAAAAAACCAAAAAAAATAACCACCCCGAAACCATAAATTCATGGGCTAATCTGGTTTATTTTAAAAGGAAGATTAAGACCAAGGAGGTCAAAGTTTGGGAGTGGGAATTCATGTCGCCAGCATTTTGAGACATGGTAGGAATAAGCAGAGACACTAAGAGGAAAAGCAAACTGATGAAAAGGACACAGCTGAAACATCAGGATTTACAGGGGTAAAAGAAGGATTGCCAAGAATCAAGATATGCTAGATTTTGATAAAAGATTGATGCTAGTACTCATAGATTTGTCCCTTTGACAGAAAGAACAGTGGAGTGATGCTGAACACAAATAGGATGTAAATTTAGGTTGGCCTGGTGTTTTGCCTTGTGTTTTTTATGATGATATTGGACTAGAGAAGAGATTTCAAATGGCAATATATGGACAGAAATGACAGAATGAAGTGTCCCTCTTGGAGAAGAGAATTTGACTTTGGGGGTTTGTTGAATGCTAATGGAAGGTGAAGGGTGAGCTGATAAACCCTGCAAGTGCTGAACATCTGTCTCATGAAATTGCCATCTCAGAAGCAAAGATTTTTAACAAATTTCCCAACTTGACCTGGAGAATAACTGAAGAGATATTTAATTTTAAAAAGAAGGAGAACACCCTTGAGGGCTGTAGACACCTGAGTATGACCATAATGGCACTTCAGGCTTTTGGAGGAACACATCACCAGAGATCTGGAAGTGCAAGTCTGACGGGATGCACCAGAGCATGCTTGTAGTGGAGCAGATGGCTCAGATTGAGCTGCTAATTTTCCTCCATGAAGTTCCTAACATTTATGACATGAGAACTGAGACACACCAGTGGTTTGGTAAAGCATTAAACATGGTGCCTTGGCAAAGGGCTGGTGGAGAAAAGAGAGGAGAGCAGAAAGAGAAATACTGGCTGAAAGTTAAAATTATTCCTGAGCAAGAAATTCTGATATCCTGACAAGCTTTACTTCCTTTCAGAACAAAATTTTTTGGTTGTTTATGTTTTTCTTTTAGCAGGAGAGAAGGGTAATTGGGGTGGGGCAACATTCAGAATATTTTGGTTAGTTTCTGAACTGAAAAAGAGCTTGGCAGCACGGGATCATAAATATCCTGTATTCACTAACCCTCTCAGGCTGAACAAAGAAGCACTGGGCACTCTGGGAGGCTGTTGTTAGAAAAAAAATTAGGTGGATACAGCCAGGCCTATATTTCATCAGAAATTCACAAAAACCCCTTCCCTTCCCTTCCCCTTCCCCTTCCCCTTCCCCTTCCCCTTCTCCCACCTATTGCCCTGTGATGAGGAAACATATTCAGCTTCCTCTGAAAGTTGGGATATTCTTAACCTATGACTGCTGAAATATAAACTTATTTTTCACAGGGGTAATGGTAGCTCATCTCATCAGGGACTGCAAGAGTCCCTGACTGACTTCAGAGGCAAATTTCCATCCCATCTGGGGAGTATCAAAGACTTCCAGAACCTCTTGGATTATGAAAATATGCAAACTGCTGGAGGACAGAGTACATCACAAGGAATTGCCTGGAGAAATGCTGCTTCATTCTCTCAGATGTGATTAAGGAATGGCCAGCTTGTGCTATAAACCAGTGCAAGCATGACAAGTTTTCCTGCTCAGGGAAGGATGCAATTAATTTCTGATACTGGATGAAAAGAAGATTTTTCACCCCTCTCTGTCCCAGTATCCTATACATAACCATTAGAGAGTCATACTGGAATCAAACACTCAAATCCACAATATGTCTGGACTCATGGTGCTCTGCCAGACAGCCCATCACTCATCATTTCTATCAGTCCCTTCACAGTGCTGAAAAGATGGGATTAGGTGCTGGTTAGAAAGTGCCATGCATGAAATTTTGCATCCTTGTCTATTGTGTGCTGCTCCACTCAACAAAAACACTGTTTGGACAAAATGTGACTCTCCTCATGCACTGGTTGCTCTTAATTCCCCTCCAGCAATGCCATCCCTTCTCCTGTGTTCTCATCACAACTGGCTTGATGAGCTCTTATTTTAAGCATGCAGCTAAAAAGAGAGCTCTCAAAATTAAGACTTTCTTGGGAAAATCTTGAGAAACGTGAGTACAAAAGATGCAACTCCTCCCCTCATATTATATACTCTATAATAACTAATTCCGAGGAACAATTTCAGTTTCTGTGGCCTGCCTTTTCCAGCCAGCTTGGGCATTTCTCTGTAAAGAAGATGTTAAGGAACATTTTGGGATATCCAGCTGCCCTTTGTCATCTACTATACAAAAGATCAAGGAGAGATTAGCTCAATAAAATGCAGATAGTACATAGAGGCAGGGACCAAAATTGTGCTTTGCACAGAAATTCAATCCCAGCTTTATCAGTGGAGAAGCTAATATCACTTAAATATTTTAATGACAGAATATGATACTTCCTGGAATCTTCTTTTCTTTGAACTTGCTGAATTAGCAGTGCAAATTAATGAGATTTAAGTCATTTGATGAGAGCTGGGGGAGTGACTGTGTGAGTATCTCTCACATTAATCTCAAGATAACATTTTCTATCCAGAGGTGAGGGAGGAAACGACCTTTACAAACAGGTTGGAGTCACTCTGTGAGGACAGTGTGTCCTCGTGACAGTGATACAGGGGCAGAGTGGTGCTGGAGAGGCTGAGGCTGGGCTCCTCACCCCACTGTGCCTTTAAATTCAGCTTTGAGGCTGCACCTGACATAGCTATTAAGGCTTAGTGAGTTTCAGGTGACAGTGACTTCCTTCACCTGCACTGGCTTGAAATAGAAGAAACCCAAAGTGTGTGATTTCCATGAAGAGAAACACAGGGGTGGGCTCAGAAAACAACAACTCTAGGGGAATCCAGTCCAGTCTAGGGGAGAAGTCCTGTCTGGTCCCCAAAAAATTCAGATGGCTTAGTCCTGAGCAAGACCAACCGATGGGACAGTGATGAATTTATCTCTGAGTAACATCAGTACTCTGCTCTGCTCACTCTGGCAAATTCTCAGTTGTCTTAGGCAAGAGGGAAAATGGAGACCAAGTTGTCCACAGAGGAAAGGAGAAGGCTGGATGCACACAGCAAATTCTTCCTGGACTGTGCAGAAATAAGCAGGAGCCCTGAAGCATAGCATAAATGCAAAACAAACATTGTGTTTACAGAGACAACACTCAGTGCTTAAGACTCTTTTCCCTGTAGCTCTTTTCCCAGAATATTGACCAACAGATGACACCTCTGCTGTCCTGCTTTTAAACAAATGAGGCACAGACAAGCTGTTGCACAAAGTCTCCAAACACAAAGTTATATCCCTCCCTGCTCTTCTGTGAATCCAACCCAAATATGTCAATTTGCTTTTCTTAATTGCTTTTTGTTTATTTCCTCAGCTGGTTCTCCTTGTGAAACCTCTTGGCATTCTGGCTTAGATTTTTGGATGTTTTCCGTGTTTTAAGCCATTCACAGCATCCCTGATTCTGCAACCTGCTTCAGGAATGGTGACGTGGGCAACCGTGGCTCTGGCCATCAGGAGGGCACAGGTCAGCATTGGGGCTGCTCTTCTGCCCCCTCTGTGACAAACCAGAGCCAGCCTGCAGGGAGGGGATGGCATTTGTCACAGGTGGCCTTGGCACCCCTCAGCATTCCTGTCTCTCCACAAGGCTATGACTTCTTTGTCAGGAGCCATCACTGCTTCATTTTGGGTCACCCCTCTAAAACTTTCAGAATTCTTTAGTCAGTTGTGTAGTTGATGAATCCATTTGACATCTTAAATCTACTGTTGACGGGATTTTAATTTATTTTGAAAAATAGATTTCACTTCATTACATTATTTGTCTGTAAAATTCTTCTCAATAAGGGGTGCAGTGCCAGCACACAGATGCAGTGATGCCACATGTGAAGACAATAAATGCATTGCAGCTGTTTTGCTGGCAAATACCTGGAGTGTAACCAAACAAAAGCCTAAGGTTAAATTTTTGCAGGAGTTGATGGGACTGCTGATCACAAGCAGTACATCTTGTCATTAGTGGGTGCAAGGGGAATCTCTTGCTTTCAAAACCTGCTAATGAATTGAGTAGCCATCACATGTGTGACTTGCTCTTCTGAAGTGTGCCTGGGTGCATGGGAGCAGTATAAATCCAAAAGTCCCTTCTTAGATTTAATCCTGATGAATTAATCAGCAGAAAATATTGCAAGCAGTCCCTCCAGACTGAGTGATATTTACATAAGAAAGAACAGCGTCCTCTTCATTAGTTATGCATGGCTTTCTTATAATTGAAGTTTCATTTTGTTGTAGGTCCTAACAAAGCTTTGGATTAAAGTACAAAGCCATAATTGGATGCTGTTACTAATTAGCAACACATACCTCTAATGGCCCAATCCTGGAAACAGAGGCCCACAAGTAATGAGACATTACTGAGACTGTCCTCACAAATCAAATTGTAAAGAGACATATTATTTTGCAGAACTGCATCTTAGAAAACTGGAAAGCATCTTTTCATAAGAAAAATAGGAAGATAATTTAACAGCCATAGATCCTTGTTCCAAAATCTTGGAGATGCCCTGTTAGGAAAAACAAGTAAAACACAAAATCCCCTTATGAATGAATTATAAAGATATTTAATCCAATAAATTTTAGTTAGGAACTTGAGAAAGTTTGAAGAGAGAAATTCTGAAGCAGTCTTGCCAATTGCCACAATTCTATTTCTACTCTTGGAGTCATCAGGTCAAGATGTCATTTGGGTGGGATTTATCCTGTTCTCTGATGGTCTCAGACCACTGAGATGAACTGCTTGCACCAAGTTTTTGTCTGTGCTATTGAGTGCAGTGACAGCCTCAAGAGACAGAAAAATCCCCCCTTTCTTCTGTGGGCACTCTGGGACCTCGGGAAGGACTTTATTAAACCTCTGACAATGACATCTTGATATATGAGGCTGCACATTGGGCTGGAGGGCAAGGAACACTCAGATAATCCCTGCATGGGGATCATCCTCGTGTTCTTGACAAGACAAGTTGCTGGGGAATGGCACAAAAACCTCGTGGAGAAGCATTGCACACAGAGTGCAGTGCAAAGCTGTGCAGTGGGAGATGCTGTGCCTGTTTGCAAGCATTATGATACACCACCCTGCTAGAGGGGACAGAAATCTGCTGGACCCTGAGCCATGCATACCTCTGGAGAAAGGAGAACAGGTAAAAGTTATGGCTCCAGTCTGATGGGACAGCCCAAGGGGAGCCCAGGTGTGCTGGCAGACTCCTTTATCACGCAATGGCACAGGAGCCTTGTCTGTGTTGACTTCCTATCAAGACCTTCTCCTGAGGGGAGAGGGGAGCAGAGAGGTGAAACTGTCACCAGGCAATATTTAGAACCTCTGTGATAGTGATCCAGCCTTGAAGGAGAGGGAGAGAGTGGGAGAAAGGGAGATCATGCCTGAGAAAATAAGTGTTTATGTATGGTGTGATAGACTGAACCCTTAATGGTTAATAACCCAAACAATTGCCCACCTGCAAAAGCAGTGGGTTCTTGGCTGAGACTGGGTTTGCACCCCCTAAACGAAGGGGAGGGATAGAGCTTTTGGTGTGTGGTGGTAAATCCTCTGACCTCCATCAGACAGGGGGTGTGTACCCACCACCCAAGGATGACCACAACAAACTGACCCTTGTTTAGATAAACCAGCTCTTTCTAAGGTTTTTCTAACAGGCTTGAGAAAGGCTAGGACTGCTATTCTTACAAAGCTGAGCCCTGCAATTCATTGTGTCCCTGACAATCTGTGACAGTCTTAAACAAGATGTTTTCTGGTCATGTAAGGGAAAAGCTGATAACAGATCCTGTAGAGGTGGGGTGATGGCTTCTTCCACGGCAATTCCCTTTGATAAGGCACAGCTGGCTCAGCTACACAGGGGTCAAACTGCTGTCATGCCTTGGAAAGTGTCATGAACCACCAAAGAGCCCCAAAGAGCCTCCAGACTCATTTCTGGGGCCTTCCACCAAAGGGCTGTGCATGATCCAGTGTTGCATCAGACAGTGTAAAATTTCCTCCCACAGGGGAGGTACCTGGGTGTTTCCACCTGAACCTGAACCACATATCAACCCACTGAACTTTGCATTTCACAGGCTTCCCTCACCCACAATGGATCAAGACTGTGACCATCACTTCAAACCATGTGCTGCTGTTGAGTCACAACACAACACATGGACTCCAGTTAAATCCAGAATGCAAAGGCTTCTCTTTATTGAGAAATCCACCAATAGATAGAACATATTGTGAAAAACAAATTCCCACTGGATAAAATTCTAAAACAATTACTCCAAACCAATTATAAGAAAGCACAGGTATTGTTTATACAGGTGCAAGATGTTTTCACATTCTTGCTCATGTTGATGTTAAGCTGTAGCCTGAGAACTGGATTGTTTTAATTCCGTGTATGGGAATATTCTAGCTTTGCAGTCTGTGAATATTTTAAAGCTTCTTCATGGCTTTAATCTGAGATTCCCTCTGTTCTAAGCCTATTCAGCATCCACAACCATGGACATTGAAATTGCAACAATCAAGACCCGTTGCAAGATCCACAGGTGGCGATATCTTTCCTTTCCTCTATATTCTTATCCATTCTTTCTCTTTCTTTCTTTCTTTTCCTTGTACATTGCTGCTGTTCATTTCTCCCCAAGCACAAAGGGCCGTGCTCATATCCCCAGCAGCAACCAGTAGGCTGGGGAGAGAGGGAAGGGGGCAAGGAGAGCACATAGAAACTCCTTCTCTGTAAGTGGTGAGGGCAGAGCTGATGTGTCGGGAAGGTCACAGAAGTGACAGTCTGATCTGGACTCTGCTTTTCCACAAAGCTCCATCCAAATAAAGCCCTTTTTGTTCAGTACAGTACCTCTGAAACAGGCCAACCACAGCAGACTGAAGAGGAGGCAGTGAGCTATGAACACTGTGTAACACATCCAGCCCAAGGTTGCTTGGACTCGTGGGAAGGAAGTCAAAACCTGTCATTTTTGGCTACTCCTTGTCACGTCTGTGGCTTGTCAAAGCCAATTTACAGAGTCCCAAGCCCCAGCACCATATCATGTAAGCAAGCTGTTTGTAGGCAGAGAAGCCAAGAGCAGCCTGTGCTAACTCCCAGTGCCAGCTGCCAGCCTGGAGGCCAGCTGACATCTCAGATAAAGCCTGCATCACTCCTCAGTGAGCCCCAAGCTTCTGCCATCCTTGGGCTCCTCAAACACAGGGTCTGCCTTGAATTTGCACTGACCTAACTAGATTGGGGACCACTGGAGACAGATACCAACTGTCAGATTTATAGATGTGTTTCAAAATCACAATTAACGGAGCAGGATTCCTTCAGGTGTCAGTCAAAGCAATCCCATGGCTACCAGCCTTGGCTGGTGGCCTTCCATCCAGATGGTTTTGCTGAGGAATTCACCAGGAGGAGTTGATGTTGACAGGTGTCACTGTAACAACATTCAGAGTTGGTGGCTTTCCCATCCTGCTTTGGAAATTGTGGCATATTTATTCATCAGGATCACTGCTCCCTGTAGTCTTGAGGAGTCACATCATATTCCTGCCCAGGAGCCAGAGAGTGAGTGAGGAAACTGGGCTTCTACCCTCTCCTGGCTAGCAGAAACTGTGCTGTCAAACATAGCAGAGTCAAAAATCTGTCTGAAATTTCAGCTTCCCATCTCCTTTGAGTGTGTGGTCCTTGCATGGGTCCAAAAGTCCCNCATGCCTTGGAAAGTGTCATGAACCACCAAAGAGCCCCAAAGAGCCTCCAGACTCATTTCTGGGGCCTTCCACCAAAGGGCTGTGCATGATCCAGTGTTGCATCAGACAGTGTAAAATTTCCTCCCACAGGGGAGGTACCTGGGTGTTTCCACCTGAACCTGAACCACATATCAACCCACTGAACTTTGCATTTCACAGGCTTCCCTCACCCACAATGGATCAAGACTGTGACCATCACTTCAAACCATGTGCTGCTGTTGAGTCACAACACAACACATGGACTCCAGTTAAATCCAGAATGCAAAGGCTTCTCTTTATTGAGAAATCCACCAATAGATAGAACATATTGTGAAAAACAAATTCCCACTGGATAAAATTCTAAAACAATTACTCCAAACCAATTATAAGAAAGCACAGGTATTGTTTANAAGGCTTCTCTTTATTGAGAAATCCACCAATAGATAGAACATATTGTGAAAAACAAATTCCCACTGGATAAAATTCTAAAACAATTACTCCAAACCAATTATAAGAAAGCACAGGTATTGTTTATACAGGTGCAAGATGTTTTCACATTCTTGCTCATGTTGATGTTAAGCTGTAGCCTGAGAACTGGATTGTTTTAATTCCGTGTATCGGAATATTCTAGCTTTGCAGTCTGTGAATATTTTAACTCTTCTTCATGGCTTTAATCTGAGATTCCCTCTGTTCTAAGCCTATTCAGCATCCACAACCATGGACATTGAAATTGCAACAATCAAGACCCGTTGCAAGATCCACAGGTGGCGATATCTTTCCTTTCCTCTATATTCTTATCCATTCTTTCTCTTTCTTTCTTTCTTTTCCTTGTACATTGCTGCTGTTCATTTCTCCCCAAGCACAAAGGGCCGTGCTCATATCCCCAGCAGCAACCAGTAGGCTGGGGAGAGAGGGAAGGGGGCAAGGAGAGCACATAGAAACTCCTTCTCTGTAAGTGGTGAGGGCAGAGCTGATGTGTCGGGAAGGTCACAGAAGTGACAGTCTGATCTGGACTCTGCTTTTCCACAAAGCTCCATCCAAATAAAGCCCTTTTTGTTCAGTACAGTACCTCTGAAACAGGCCAACCACAGCAGACTGAAGAGGAGGCAGTGAGCTATGAACACTGTGTAACACATCCAGCCCAAGGTTGCTTGGACTCGTGGGAAGGAAGTCAAAACCTGTCATTTTTGGCTACTCCTTGTCACGTCTGTGGCTTGTCAAAGCCAATTTACAGAGTCCCAAGCCCCAGCACCATATCATGTAAGCAAGCTGTTTGTAGGCAGAGAAGCCAAGAGCAGCCTGTGCTAACTCCCAGTGCCAGCTGCCAGCCTGGAGGCCAGCTGACATCTCAGATAAAGCCTGCATCACTCCTCAGTGAGCCCCAAGCTTCTGCCATCCTTGGGCTCCTCAAACACAGGGTCTGCCTTGAATTTGCACTGACCTAACTAGATTGGGGACCACTGGAGACAGATACCAACTGTCAGATTTATAGATGTGTTTCAAAATCACAATTAACGGAGCAGGATTCCTTCAGGTGTCAGTCAAAGCAATCCCATGGCTACCAGCCTTGGCTGGTGGCCTTCCATCCAGATGGTTTTGCTGAGGAATTCACCAGGAGGAGTTGATGTTGACAGGTGTCACTGTAACAACATTCAGAGTTGGTGGCTTTCCCATCCTGCTTTGGAAATTGTGGCATATTTATTCATCAGGATCACTGCTCCCTGTAGTCTTGAGGAGTCACATCATATTCCTGCCCAGGAGCCAGGGAGTGAGTGAGGAAACTGGGCTTCTACCCTCTCCTGGCTAGCAGAAACTGTGCTGTCAAACATAGCAGAGTCAAAAATCTGTCTGAAATTTCAGCTTCCCATCTCCTTTGAGTGTGTGGTCCTTGCATGGGTCCAAAAGTCCCAGGGAAAAGCCAAGGTTCCTAGCATTATTTACATAGGTGTTAGGTGGCAGAGCTGTTCCTGCCTCTGTCAGTTTTCCTTTCTTGAAAACTGTTTGCCTAAAATAGCAAGCAAGGTAGAGGAGATTTAACCAACGTATTTAAAATATGAAGGACATAGTTAAAACTGCTCTCTCACATTATAAGAGAATAAAGGGGTCACTGGATGAAATGATTGGCCAGTGCACTTAGAAAAAAAAATACAGGAATTACTTGTTCATGTGGTGTGAAGTCAGCCTGTGGAATTCATTGCCACAGCAGGTCAGGGAGTCAAACACTGCAGGCACATTGAAAAATGGGCTGGAAAATTTTTATGGCCAATAATAACACTTGTAGCTCTAGCTGTTGGATACCGTGGGAGTAGCAGGTTGTGGTATTCACAGAGCACACTGATAGCAGCAGGAACAGCCAAGCCAAGTGTTTCTCTCTGGCTTCTTCCAAGAGAAAATGCTGCTCTTTCCTCTTACCCTCGTCAGCCTGAGGTGTGCAGTGCACCAGGATCAGCCTCCATCTAGGCTGAGGAAAGCAGCTCATTGCTCGTGTTTGCTCTGGGGAGGGAAGGTCAGGAAAAAGCTCTGCCTGGGCTGGTGAAGTTTAGACCATTCTGAGAATGTGTGATGGGCACAGCTTCAGGAGACTGGTGCAAGTTCATTTTCTGTCTGTAAAGGTGTCCTGGCAGGAGTTGACAGCACAGCTCAGGCTCAGGATCTTGGTGCAGTTCTTTTGGAGACCTGAACCAGCTGCTTCTGAGGATAACCCAAGAAATCCTGCAGTGGCCAGGTAAGCTCCCAGTGGGGGGATTTCTTCCCAATCTTCATCAAAGGTAAATAAGCTCCTGTTCCACATCAATTTTGCATCCTTGGGAGGCATCTAGCATCATGCCACCACCTCAGTGATTATCTGCCTGACAGATATGCCAAGCAGAGAGGAGATATAGGATTTCCCTATGTACTTTTATTCTTCCCTGCATTCAGTTTTCTTCTTTCAGTCCCTTCCACTGACACTGCTCTAACACCAGATTTACCCTGGGCATGTGTCTGTTTGCAAATCAAGAAAAATTTTTATTCCTGGGGAGAAGGAATACTGAACTCCCATGGCCATTCAGACACAGAAGCCAATCACAAAATAGAAAAATCAAGAGACTGACTTGGTGAGAGAAATGTTTTTATGGCTTCAGCTCAACTCTCAGTAGTTTTTCAGCATAGACATACAGGGAATTTAGTTGTCATATTTGCTGGTGTCCAGAGCAGTCTTGCCTTTTGTTTTCTCTATCCAATAGGCCACAGAGAGGCTTGATTCACACACAGCACAAGCTGGAGTGACAGCTACTCATCAAAGCTGAAATCAGAAGCCATGACTCTCAATTTGAGATAAAGGGCCCCTTGTGGAACCCAGCAACTGGGAATCCATAATGTAGTCAGAGAAGAGGAAGAAATTGGAAGATATTTTAAATATTTAAAGCCTCTCCAGTGCAAGATGATTTAAATGTCTTTCAATTAAGCCAACATCTCTGATTTTCAGTGCACACAGAGGTCATGATTTTATCTCTGAAGTGTTTTCTTTAACTGACAAGCTGAACTCTGCCAGGCCTACAGAGTCAGGCAAGCATTTCATCTCAGTCAGATTTCTGCCTGATTAGAGAATGTTTTCAGCCTCTGAAAAGCAAGCAGCCTGTTCAAATATATATACAAACAGGTCTTTTATGAAATGATTCAATTGGAAAGGATGGAGGGACATTTTCTATCCTTCTTTGCTCCTGTAATATTTCTATTTACAAATGACTGCTGCATTTGTAAATAGAAATACTACATAAAAATAAATAAAACACAGTTTAGTCAGGCATGGAGGCGCAGGAAATGTCCTGGACATCAACCAGAGTTCAATTTCTTATCCTGGGGTCAAGATTTACAATTATCAGAGGAAGTATGATATAATTTTTCTGTGCAGAGGACTTGTTTAATTGAACCTCTCTGCTTTCAGCCTTGTCAGAGACTTCAGAGCACTTTCTAAGCAAGGGTACTGTTGAGTGTTGGAGACCCTCTGATACAATGAGGAGTCACCTCTGCTTCTCAGGCAGGGAACAGAGGCACAGCAAAAAATGGAGGAATTTGCTCAATGTTTCCCTTGCAACTGAATGTGAAGTGCACGGATCTGGCAAGCCCTGCCATCTGTCAAACCTGTCAGCCACTATGCAGCCATCTCACCTTTTGTTTTTGTCTTAACAAAACCCTTTGGTTTTGTCTTAACAAG
Source organism: Chaetops frenatus (assembly GCA_013400775.1). NCBI lineage: Eukaryota > Metazoa > Chordata > Aves > Passeriformes > Picathartidae > Chaetops > Chaetops frenatus. The sequence goes on from VZTR01012662.1 coordinate 682,687, forward strand.
AGTTCTCCTCTGGTGTCTAGTTGACCTTATTTTATTTTTTTTTTTAGTATTCATGCAAATCACCATTTATACTTAATCTTTAGAAATTCCTAAGCATAATGACTGACAATGGCATGAATTCTTTAAAAAGTCCCCTTGCAGTTCTTATTTGCATTATTCCCTGAGCACACATTGTAAGATATTAAATACTGGTAAGATTGTCATCCTAGGTTGGCTTACCAAATATTTTTGGCACCTCAAGTTGCTTTGTGGTTTATGTTCCAGCTCAAATCTCTACCCAGTGCTGGTTAATTACCCAATCACTATGATTATATCCTAACAAATTTATTGGCATTTTAAATGCTGCAGTCTCATGGTGTCAGAAAGGAATTTCAGAGATGGCTCACAGTTGATTGGTATCATTAAATATGACATATATAAAGCTGCATATTTAAACTTTCCACCCCATTCCTAGTGAAGAAAAATAAAACTCCCTTTCAGGCACACCAACAATGCAGACAAGTAAACTTTGAGAGCACTGTAAAGTTTATGAAGTGCAAGTGTGTCATAAAATCAATGATTATTCAGAAAAAATGAAAGGCCTGTGAAGTGAAATTTTGAAGTCTTGTACACCAGTTAGGTCAGGAACTGTAACATTTGCAAAACTGAAGTGCTCGGGGGAAAAAAAAAATGACTTACTAACTTAGGAATAGATGATCCATCAGCCTTTTTCTGAAAATTCATTTTCCCCAGTGAATACAATGTTTTGTGAGCTGCCCACAAGCCTGATGATTTAGCTGTTAAAAACAGTGTTTCAGAAAGCAGAGAAGTCGTGGCTCAAAAGGTGAGTGTTGTGCTTCACGTTCCAAGACAACCTGCACACCCACAAGGAGACCTGTTGTCTGGCCAATTGAGCTTTTTCCAGCCAGGACAGGGTTAAGTTTTGCAGTCCTCAGGAGGGGCATGCCCAGGACCTGGAGGTTGTTCTGCACCACCTCACATCATTTTCTGGGGACAGGGAAAGGGAGTCTCTTTTGGGAAGAGACTCTTCCAGTGAGTGTTAGCACGGTGCGGGGAGTGGTTGGGTATTGTCCATTGCTGGGGGGTTTCCATGTGAATCGCTCACCTTTTTCTTGAACCCTCTGTCACTGGTATGGTTGCAGTTGCTGTTCATTCTCTTATCTTGTTGATAGGCTTGAATTCATACTGAAAACCTGTGTGGTGGGTCTCACTCTGTGCCCAGTAAGAACATGGAACAGATCCTCCTGAAAGCTTTCCCAAAGCATTGGCATTAGAGAGAGCCAACAGGCCTGCACAAAGCTCCAGTTGTGCCTGTCCAACCCAGGGGCCCTGCATGATGGAGAGACTGTCTTGGTGAGTAAGGGAAGAGCACCTGCTGGCATCTGCCTTGGCTTCTGTGAGGCCTCTGAGTGCCCCCACATGATATCCCTCCTGGTAATTTGGAGACACGTGGGCTTGATGGATGGCCTAGTCAATGGATAAGGAATTGGCTGGATGGTAACACCCAAAAAGATACAGCCAGCTGCTCTGTGGAGATCAGCAATGATCTGTGTCCTTCAGGGCTCTGTACTGGGACCAGTATTGTTCAGTGCCTTCATCAATGGCAGAGTGGGATTGAGCACCCGAGCAACGTGTTTGGCAGTGACACCAAGCTGAGTGGGGCTTTTGATGTGCCTGAGGGAAAGGACGTGTCAGAAAAAGACTGGGGCTAAAATTAGAGAAAACTGGGGAAAATCCTGAGGCTAAAATTATTGCCACATATTGACAGAAGTTAAACCAGCACGGGAACGCTGGGGTGAAATGTGGTCAGCATGCACGGAATCTATGTCACAGCAGCTCCCCACAACTCAACCTGCAACCTTGAGCACAGACTCAGAGGGATGAAAAGGAGGGTGAAACGAAGGGAAGACACCATGGCCAGGCTCTGGGGTAATTCCTGCAGGAATGGGAACTTGATGCTACCAGGTAAGTGATAAACCACACAGCATCTGCCAGCCCATGGTGAGAGGAGATGTCCTGCTGCTGAATGAGCAACTCTGGTGAAATTGCTCTCTTTGAATGAACTTTCCTCATTATAACCTCATTGTCATAACTAACTCACACCTGCATCCCAAAGTTACCCATCTGCAAGGTACTCATGGACTCATGTCCATGCTTGGGCTCTTCTGGCACTGGAAATACATTTATGAATTATCTTCTTGTTTTTCACTGGTCCTGCTTTGAGAAGACAGAGAATCCTGTGGAGGGACACGTTGCTGCACAGGGCACCCTATTTCAGCAGAACTTTCTACCTTCTGGTTTCTCCTGTCATTTTTGTCAGATACACCAGCCCAGTGTCCCAAGTCCCTCAGAAGTCCATTGTAAGCTGATCTCCAGCAAGCTGGGGGAACTAGCTACGCCATGTGTCATCCAGCTTTTGCCACTATCCAAAATTTAAAGGCATAAATTCCTTCTCTGTGGTACAAAGGAGGTATTGTCTGTCAAGTCTGAGCACACTGTCAACAGCAGTGAGCATGTTCTCCACCTGAGCTGCCTAATGTGAGCCCAAAGCAACAAATCAAGGGGGAATTTTAAAGCAAATTAATAGACAATATAATGTGGACATTCAAGTGGAATTGTGGCAAGTCAAGAGTGTGGCTGCAATTAAAGAATTTTCAAGAACACTTTCAGATGAAAGCTTAAAATATTGATTTATTTGAAATTTAACAGGAAAATTATTGTATTTCCTGGTGAGTAACTACAAATTCATTTTTTAAAATATCAAAATTTGAATATTACTAGTTAGAAGCTAATGCAGAAGTGTGTATAGCATTTGGAACTGATTTTAGTAAAGATTTAAATTAATGTTAGAATATAACAGTCTTTCACACACCCTCTTATTTCTTTTTGTATGGCTGTGGAAGGGTTTAACTTTCTCTGAGTAAAGGGATCTATGACCAAAAGTCTGTAAAATTTGTTGGCAGGTTGAATCATGAGCTTTCCTGGCATGAATTTGTTATCTTAGATTAGAAAGATGATCAGGGTTAAATGAGCTGAAATATATGCAAATATATATATGTGCAATTTTGAGAAGGAGACAATTTGATGTGAAAATTCTCATAATTTTACGAAATGTGAGATCAGGACAACCATTTCAGATAAAACTGGTACAGTTTTCCTACTGAAAAATAGCAAATTTTGTCAGTGTTCACCATTCCCCAGAGCAGTGAAAATAGTTGGTTCAGTAATCAGATTGAAAAGTCAGGTATTCCCTTAAAACCATACATATTTCTTTTCAACTAGATGTCATAATACACATGCCGATGCAGAATGATTTATTTGATCACAAATCTGTTTCCAAGTGCCTATTAATCCTTTAAAAATAAATACCAGTTCAGCCAAATTTCTAAATGAAACCTTTCAAAGGGAGAACAAAAATACACCCTCTCATTTTGATTCGTTTTTAAGGCAAGTTTTCCTGTCTTGCCATGCAATTGATTGTTTTATTTTCAATGGGCAGAGGGCAGACTGCTCAACAGATGGAGACAAAAGAAGTAGTTCTGCTGAATTCCTGGACATCTTTGCTTAAAGCCAGAAATTGGCTGAAATAATATGTGTCCTTCAGCAGTAAAGTATCAGAGAAACTGACTGCCCAGATTTATGTGAGGAATGCAACTAAATGTTTCAAAATTAGACTTCTTGAAACTCTTCCTTGATTTCCTGCTATCTGACAGCTCATGGCATGATCTTGTGTAGGAAAAGACTGTGTAAACTCAAGCTGTTCTCATTTGATCGTATTTTTCTTTTCAGAGAAGTGGAGTATGGATGTTTTAAAGCAAGTAAACAAGACATAATTGTTGTAAAAACAAGAATAGGAGTTAATTTGTAAACAGGTCCATCAGCTCTGTTGCAAATTTTCTTTTAAAAGCAAGAAGCATCTGGACTCTGCTTGAATACCCTGCTCAAGCAGGGCATTTAATTAAGGCAATCAGAAATTGTGAACATTTGAATGTGAATAAAGAAAGCAGGGAAATCTGAGAGAAGGTGACTGAGCAGGAGACTGGTAAAATCACAGGAGGAGGAGGTTTCAGAGGAAATGACAATAAAGAGAAAGATAAAAAGTCTTGCTTTGAAATTCTGTAATTCCTGACTGAAAAATTAATTATAATAAGCTGGAACAGGAGAAAAGGGAGTGATATGGAGGGGACAGAAAGGGGTCGAGGGAGAGGTGTCACCACAGCAAAAAATTTGGGAGCTCAATTTATAATAATATTCAACTCCACAAGGCACATTTTCATATTTGGAAATAAAATATGCCAACTGATTCAGAAATCATGTCTTTTTCTACTGAAATGAGAAAAGAAAAATTATAAGACTCTGTGAAATGGGTTGGGTTCTAAAGAAATTTAATGGCCTATTTAAACATGTACATTCTTACTATCTCAAAAAAAAAAAAAATTCAAATTGTGTTTGAAGTGTTTGAAGGAATACATTTCAGAGTCTCAATTACAGCCTACAAAGGAGAGGCTTATGAATTTATCCAGACAAGACCATCTGATGTATAAACCAGGCTGAGAAGAACAGAGAGGGAAAGGACATAGACACAAAAAAAGCGTGCATGGGGAAGGGGCTGAGTGGGGCACATGTGCAATCACCTCTTGCCTTTTGTCAGACCTGCTGGGAGCCCTCAGCACTGAAGTGAGTTTTTCTCTCTCTTGCTGCACTTTGAGAGAGTTATTTCCTGGCCAACTCTGGCTCCTGGAAGACAATTCTCAGCTCTCTGTCTTGCTCAAACTACTCTGTGAAGCTTTTGCATAGTTATTCTTAAAGGCTGGCCAGAGCTGCTACTTTACATCTTTTCTTAATATGCCACCATTGGCTTTTCTGGCTTATATCTGCAATTTTTATGGCTCATACCTGTATCAACAATTTTCTGGCTCCAGCCTGTTCTCCTGCAGCCTTTTGAAAAAAACAATGGCCCAAACTTACATAATTATACATTGGGAGAATACTAACACCTGAAACCTTTCCTCACGGGTAGAGCTTGGTAGGAATTTTGACTGGAGCCAGTGCGAACGTGATGGGGAATTTAGACCAGAGAGTGGTGCTATCAAGGCTACACTTCACAGCTGCTTAGATTGCAGGCATGGGAGTTGGCAGCATGAACTTCCTGAAATTCAGCAGGGAAAAATGCGGAGTCTCCACCTGGAACAGAACCAGGACAGGCTGGGAACTAAGAGGGAAGCAGCTCTGCAGAGACTTGGGGTTCCAGCGAAAATCAAGTGGAACCAGAGCCAGCAGTGAACACTTACACTGGTAAACAACTGAATACTCCAAGCTGGGTCAGACCTTGGGCAGGGAGTAGGGTTTATTCAGTCTGGCAAAGAGAACACTGATGGAGAGCTAACTGCATCTGCCACTTCAGAAAGGAGGTGATAAAGCCAAAGCAAAGCTCCTCATGGGAAAGCCAACAGGTACCTCTGCAACAGGGGAAACTGATGGGCCAGGAAGAAATCACTCTCCTGCAAAAAAAAAGGGTGGCACAGACTTGGGATGTGGCCCAGAGAGGTGGTAACATCTCCATCAACAGGGTCTTTATCTTATGCTTATATTCAAGGCATTTCAGAGAAAAATACATGCTCGACTTTGTGCCTGGTGTCTTAAAAGGTGCATGTGTAGGATTAAGAATTTAAAAAACATTGTGATCTCTTATTTTCATCCTTATTTACGTGACTGCATAGGTATTAAGTGGTAATTTTCTATTTCCATTTTTTTCTCTCCATTCCTGCAGAATCCTGATACAATTTCTTGTCATGCTCATTGTCTCCTGCTCCAAAGCTTCCTCTGTGTACAGAGCCACATTTTCCTTCCTTGTATCCCTTCTTAACAGTCTTGCTGATCCCTCTGAGAGACTAAGCTGGCCAAGGCAAAATATCCCTCACAACTTTGTTAATCTAAATTTCCCCCTGGCTGGAGATAAATCTGCATTTCCCTCTGTCAAATTTCTGCCTTCCATTTAGACACATCTTCTGATTCTGGGCAGGGAGAAATCTCTGTAAAAAGCCGAATTGTGCCATGAACTGCGAGGTGCCATGAACTGAAATTTGCCCTGGATACTGACCAGGAGTTGTTGATTTTGCTGGCCTTGGCAATGGTGAGTGGGACTGTCTAATGACAAGGGACCTGCCCTGCTAGTAGTTGAGCATCCCTAACTAAGCCAGTGGAAGGCAGGGAGGTCCCTGGCCCCAGGGCACTGTCACTAGTGGTTCATCAAAAGTGTTGGCACTCCCAGTGTCAGGGCACAGCTTTGCTCCAGGATTCCTGGCTTAATTCCAGTGCCTACACGAGCTCATGGTAGAGAACAGACCTCTGAGAAAAATTTGGATTGGTAGCTGCACATTTGTGAAATGCATCTTTTCCTGCCCACAGCCGTGTGTGCCCATGAAACTTTGTGCTGTAAGGAGTGGCTGTCCAGAGGAACCTTCCTTCTGTGGCCACATACAGATTTTTCTACCCAGTCTTAGGGACTTCTAATGGCTAAAGACACTGTCCTTGGTCTCTGCACCCAAAGAATGTGTTGTTAAATATACACAAGAGACGTGAACGGCTCATGCATCTTTGATGTGAAATATCAAAGCTTTTGAGCTGCTTTTGGAAAACAACTTGAGCTCTCAGCCTTGGGAGATCCACTCATCAAATTTTGGGTGCTGTTTTCGAAGAAGAAAATTGAGAGTGTGGTGAAACCTCTGTGTGCTCTGCCACTACTATGAAGTTATGTATCCTCCCATTAGTTCTCAGGAAGATTAACATAATCTTCTGCCTGAAGATAAATAACCAACCATGACATTTGGAAAAGTCTCAGTTCCAGTTGACTTTGTTATTCCCTACGGTCAATAAAATCACTATTGACTTTCATTACATGGAAGAGTGCTTGTTTTATGACAAATAATGTATTGTCTTAATACTCTAAAAGATGTACTGCCAGAAAACTTTGCAGTTTTCTTTCCAAAAGGTGACATTTACACAAGGGAAATTACTCACTCCAGCAAGATTTATAAAACTCTTTAGAGCTCTATTTTCCAGTGCTGCTAATTACAGCACAATGCATGGCAAACAAGCAGGGCAACCAACAATCACAGGAATAGGAGTTAGACTTAGACACATGCAGACACTTTTAAATGCTCTCTCCAGAGCCAGAGAGGGTATTATTCAGCTCTTTCTGGGCAGAGCTGCTGGAAGTGTGGTGAGTTGTCATTAGGCTGCCAACAAGCCATCTGTTCCACCGTTTCAGCCAGAGGAGAAATGGTCCAATATATCTGAAGCCTTACAACATATGTGATAGCTCTGGGATCTCTCTTAGGTCCCTTTAATAATTTCATTTCCATTTTGGATCTGAGTGGTCATGCTGTTCCTTCCTCAGGTGGTTCTGCTCCTCCTATGACTTGAGATGTTTAGCAGACGTCTTGTTAGCCCAAAGTCCATAAATATTGATTGGTCTGTCCACTGGGCCAAGCTGTAAGAGACAAAGCCTTGAGTGTAGTAGGAAGAACAAATAAATGGCTGCATGTTTTCGCTTTCCTCCTGGCTCCTTCTGGCTTTGTAACTCTGCTGATTTTGACACTGAGCTCACCTGTGGTGAGCTAAAAATAATTTAAGGTGATTCACTTAAATGAAGGCATATGATGACTTTTGTTGTGCTAACCTCTTAAAACTCAGCGACAAAAGCATCCTGCATTAAAATACACCTCTGAAGGGAACCCAGAGCAGAAGACCCTGCATATTTACACACCTCTGCAGACCTGTGAGCTGTGGAAGGGTCTGTGGTGGATCATGATGGTCACAAGGAGCAGGCACACAATCCTGAGTCCTGAGGATGCTCAGGACAGCTGTGTGAGAGCTGCTCAGAGGGTCAAAAATAAGATGCTAGACATTAAAGGTGATGCAAGGTCTATTCTCAGGAGAGGGAAACCAACTGCACAGGTGAACAAGGTGAGGAAACACAGTGAGGAACCAATTCTGTAGAACAAACTTCGGGAGTGAACTATATAAAGTCGTTTTTAAAGCCATTGTCATGCTGATAAATGAGTGATGCAGTTGTCAGGTACTTAATTCCCAGGGAAAGTTACCTAAATTTCCAAAGCAGGAGCTTTCTGTGAAATACCCAATGTTACACCTTAGCAGGGAATACCTACGCTGATACGCATGAAGAAAATGCATAAAAAATTAAAAGGTAGGTTAGATATGAAGACCCATAGAACTAAATGGAATAATCCCTTCCTCAGAATTCACATTCCAGAGAATTCAAGTAATATATGATGGCCCTGAATCATCATGGTGCCCAAGTCCATGCACAAACAAAAGAGCAGATCCAATGCCATCACTCCTGTGCCTGCTGGTTGTGCTGGTTTTGGCTGGGGTAAGGTTGGTTTTCTTCACAGTAGCTACTGTGAGGCCGTTTTGGATTTGTGCTGGAAACAGTGTTGATAGCAGAGCAATGTTTTCATTATCTCTGAGCAGCATCTACTCAGCATCAAGGTCTTTTCTTCCTCTCACACCACCCCACCAATGAGCAGGCGGAGGTGGACAGGAATTTGGTAAGGGACACAGCCAGGACACCTGACTTCAGTTGACTGCAGGGATATTCCATATTTATATATTCTATACAAAGCTGGGGAAGAAGAAGGAACTCCATAATTTTGTGCTGAAATTCTATGTGTTCTGTGTCTCAGGTCACATATTGAAGAGACTAAATATAGTTACTAACTCAAGTATAGGCGCTCCTTTTCACAGTTTGAGTCAAAATTACTGTATTCAGGCATTCCTTTTTATTAAAGGTCATAATCAAGTCTTCTTGTGGTTTTTAATGAGTCAGAATGTAGAAGATTAATTAATTTTCCATTATAAGCAGGAACACAGAAACTTGAAGGTCTGATATCTGCCAAATTCATTGATTTTAACAACTTTAAAGGTTTATTTCCCAGCAAAGTTCTAACTCCACAAGTAAACAAAGAAATGTCTCTCACATGCACAATTTTCTCTCATCCAAAATAAGCAAGAATGCTTACATTTTTATTGCAATGTCTCCATTCATGTGACTTCCTTAATGAATGGCAATTGAGCACCTGCTTGTGGCTCAAAACATTGTTAAGATTCTTCAGTGAAATTATTGTGATGAATCACCATTGTCAATGCTTTCTGAATGAGACAAATCTCCAACTAATCTGCTAGCTGCAATCCAAATGTAATGGGCTCATGGATCATAAATCTTCTGCAGGGAAATATGCCTCTGTTCTGTATTAGCCAATAAACAAAGGTGTTATTCATATTTCCCCCCCTCCGGGGCTATGATGGAGGGTAAGGGGAAGTGAGAAATTGGAGGGAGAATGTAAAAGGCACTGTGCATGTTTGGGTTCAAATTGATTTCAGGAATGGGACTGTTATTTACATGTGGCAGAAGGAATTAGGCACAGCACATGCTCCATGTGAGCTCTTCAAGTCAGTGTTGTAAAGTGTTTAGAGCACATGCTGGAAATCATCTCAATTATGAATATCAGTCCCACAAAACTGTAATGTAATGGCCATAAATGCATCTTAACTGGAAATATGGAGCAAGCAGTAAATATCTTCTTGAGCCATAATAATCTAATGGCGTCAGTGTGAATGAAGAACTGTAGCCAGAGACCAGACAAATTGAGCCTCATCATGCTCTAAATGTCCTTGGAGCAACAAATAAATTGCATTTAACTGCTCTTTAGTCCAAAGTCATAAACATTAGTTGGACACATTAAATGGATGAGGAACACCAGAGGCAAAGAGCTGCCACTGTTTTCTCTGAATATTGGTTTTGTTCCATGGGTTTTTTCATACTAATGTGGCTTTTTTCCCTAACACAATTCCAGAAAACTGTTTGGTCCATGATCTGTTTTGTGATGTGATCTCAAATTCTTTCCTGAATACTGGTTATTTTCAAATTCTCTGGGGGGCTTATATTTAGCTTTCTTCCACAAACTGTGCCTGTAGGGAGTAAACTGAAGTAATGAAATATTTGTGCAAGAGCTAAAGCAGTGTGTAGTGTCTGTGGTGGAAACAAAAGCCAAGAATTTAGAAAGGGTTCAGAGTTTGTGTATAGGACCAGGAGCAGCTGGGGCTGTGAGGGCTTCTGGACAGATCCTGAGGGTGGGCAACACAAGCTTATAGTCCAAAACCTGCCTAAATCTCTGCAAGGAACTATGTGTATCTGCCTCTAAAGCTCACGTCTTATTAAATTTAAAGTTGAAAATGGATATTTTGCTAAGTTTGTAAAATAATTTCTAATATCTGGGAAACACTTCAGGACGTAGTCATGTGGTAAAGGAGCTGAACATTTGTGGGTATGCAAGAATGAAAAAATAAAATGCCTCCTTTAATTCTGAACTGCTTTTGAGAGTGGATACAACTATTTAAAAACTTTTTTTATAGATATGCATAATCTTCAAGGTTAATTGTTGGTTTCTCACCAGTAACTTATCAACAAAGCTGCAGAATGAAAAACATGAACCAGGAATTACAATAGAAACAAATATTCTTGCTTGTTTTCTATTAATTTGAAGACCACCACAAAGCAATGGTAATGTTACAATTTTCAGCAAAAATCACATCCTATCAGAGGCCAAGCCATTTAGGTTGCCTGCATACTTTCAAATTATGTGGATGCTTTCCAGATATTTTCATTACATCCTGAAAATAATCAAGCAAATAATAGAATAGATGCTTCCCCTTTCAATTGTGTATTATCATTGAACTCCCAGAAACATGCTAATATTTCCAGAATTTCCGAATACTCTCAGACACAAGGGGTGATTTTTGGGGTTGTCATGTGCAGAGTCAGGAGATGGACTTGATGATCCTTTAAGGTCCCTTCCAACTCAGGGCACTCTATGATTCTATGAAAATTTTTGGTGCAACTGGCTGTGGAGAACTGCCAGACTCGTGTGATGTTCCAGATCATCCCTTGTTTGCTTTGCATTTAGAAGAGAACTGGAGTGATCTTTGATACTGCCTAAAAGGATGCCAGTGAAGAGAATTAGAGTGAGAAGGGAGTGAATGATATAAAAATCTCCCTACAGCTAAAGAAAAAGGAAAAAGAAAATGAGGAAAGGTCAAAATCTGTTTGACTACTTTTTGCATTATGGATCTTTTCACCTTTTTAACTTCTTTTTTTTTTTTTTTTCCCCCATCTTTTCTGCTACCATAACTAAGAGCTGAAAGTATTTCTCGAGATGCTGTTTCCATGGAAGTTGCAGCTTGTACTAGTGGAGTTAAGGATCAGATCAATTCTTTAAATGACAATTCAGTCACAGGACTGCAATTAAATACTCTGTGGCTTGAGACTGGAGGTACATGAAAATTTTCACATAGAAAATTTCTTCTCTTCAAAAATTTGGTCCCTACCAAAGAATGGATGGAAAACTCAGCTTCTGAAGTTGCCCAAAAGATTTTTGGGCTTCATTTCTTTTTGAATAAATGCAAAGAACATATTACAGACAAGATTAAATCTTTATCTTTCATTCTTCAGAATTGTTGAAAAAAATGTTGTGGTTTGAAAGTAGAAACTTTGTCTGACAATGGAAACTCAGAAGGTGAAAAGGCAACACATGCCTGTTTTTCAAACACCTACTATGAATGCTCGTTTCAGGCCATTTGGATTATATCTTTCAACCCTTTCCATCCCTGATTTCCACAAATATGTGAAAACCGTCATGAATTTATTTCAATGCTTAGTCAGATTTAGTAAAATAAACTACCCAGCTTTGAGCACTGCCTTGCTGAACTAAAGGTGAAATCAATAGGGAATTAAAGCTCTCTAGCAGTGTGAGGAAATCTAGAAATTCTCTTCAACTGAAGATAAGATAAGATACATTTCACCTTGGGGAGCTTGTTAGCATTAATTTTTCCGTATTAAAAGCTTGTTAGCATTAAGAAGTTCTGATAGTATTAAATGTACTTAATGTACTGAAAGTTCCTTCACATGGAAAAGAACAGAGACCTTACTTTTTATTGTAACCTGCAGCTCTTTTTCCAGTGGCATAGGATGCAAAGGGATATACACAGGATAAGGTGACCAGATTTTAACCATTAAATACATGGGATTTCCCACTCGTGGACAGAGCACGGTGGAGCTGTTGCAGGGTTATGTCCAGAGGCACTGCTCTGGATGTGAGGAATGGAATCTCTAGAGGTAAAAAGGACCAACTGCCATGGCACAGCCAGAAGGCAAAGTATCCCAAAATACACGCCAGAAAGTTTGCAGTGAGCTTCTCTTTCATTGTGTGTTCAGCCCAGTCTCCTCCTGTCAAACACCGCTTGTTTACCACTGGCAAACCATAAATAACTGCTGAGACCTAAGGGGCCCCTTTTAGAATGCAATGCAAGGACATTTTCTGTCACCCACATGGGTGCTCTGTGGCACTTATTTAAACTCTGTGCCTTTCAGTGGGTCTGAGGAGGGCTTGGGAAGCTCTAATGTTTTGGCTGGGCATTTCAGTATTCACTCCTGTGTTTCAGAAATGGTTTTTTTTTTCTCCACCTTGTCTGTGCCAAATGCCACTCTCAAAATCTCACTGCTTAGTCCAGAAGGATTGATTCCACTCTGCAATCACTGTCTGCTGATTAAACCCATCCATCTTCAGAGGCAGCAGAAAAGCTCAGATGAGTTCAGGTCCTAGACAGCATGAAGTCACAGCCTGCCTCAAGTGAGTAAATTCAAAAAACCCCCTCATTTCTTTTGAGGGATTCTGTGACAGGCTGGCTCTGCCTGTGCTTGTGCTCTGGGAGGCAAGGTCTGAAGTCAGCAGTGAGAAGCAAATCACTGTCACATCTTCTCCCATACTAGACCATTAAACCTGGTTGCAAGGAGCTTTTTTCTTTTTTTTTGGTTTGAAGTTGTTACTGCATGCAGATGGTTCTGGAGGAAGGAATGGCCAAACAGCTGGGTAGGAGATTCTTGATCCGTGGAGCAAAGAGGAGCCCAGCAAAAGTTGTATGGGGATTTTAACAGAGAGGAAGATGTGTCACAGTCTCCCTTTTTAGGGAGACCTGATTACATTTTGTGTAATTATATTAATAGCCTAAAGTAATGCACATAGACAAGGGTTTTTTTCTGCAAAAAATCTACCTCCGACAAAGGAAACAAGGTGTTTTCTACCCTAAATGCAGACAGATCAAATCTTCTGTGTCCCTTCTTGGGCACTTGTTAGCACAAGAGAAAGCCTAGAATTCCCCAGCAAGGTCTGTGAGCAAGGTCTACACACAAAATAGATCCCATCAGCTCATCCTATTACACATCTGATGCAAGAAGTACAAATAAAAATCAAATAACTGTAAGTGCCTGTGAGTTGACACTTTTGTTTCTATTTCTTGAATGCAAACATTAATTTAACAAGAGCCCCTAGCAGAAAATCAGCAATTTACCGAAAGTGTGTATCCTCCTGCATGGAAAAAAAATGTCTCTTGAGGACAGCAGAAAGCCTATAGATCCAGGCAGAGACAACTAAAAATCTGAAAAAGAGAATTGTCTTTGATGTTTTTTTCTCTTTCTACAGATAAGGCAAGTAACACAGACATCTATTCCCTAAAATCCAGGGCCAAAGATTAGGGAAGTTTTCCTTACATCTTCCTTTCCTGACAAGAAGAATAATCTGTTAAACCTATAACCCTTGGGAATGAGTTATTGTTGCTGTCAATTTGATAGATCTATGCAGAAATGTTCTTTCAGGAAATAACACAACTGGATCCACCTGTCCAAGGAATTAAGACACAAACAAGAGAAAGCCAAGGACTCTGGAGGAGAAAACAACTAAATTTTCCATGCATCAGCTTTTGCTCAGTAAAAAATGTATTAGACATTGTTTAAAATCTGGCAGTTTTAAAGATATTACAATATCTGATCTTATAGGAGAAATCAGTTATAAAAACTCAATTTAAGAAAATAATTATTAAAACTCTACTTAGCACAAAGTAATTCATTACAAGTGTATCTCCCTCCTTAGCCTGTAATTATAGCTAATGATCAGGGACAGAATGGTTGATAATGTATTTTCTGTCCTTTCTCTTTTTAGACTATTTCTACCAGGAAAGGAATTTTATTTTCTTTTAAAAGATGATTTAGTGACAATGGATGAAACATCAACTCCCATTTCCATATATGTTTTGTCTCTTTTCTATTAGATTTTTAGGAAATTTTGTTATGGGATGTGTGGGACAGCTGAAAGACTACATTTTAACTCCTCCATGTCCACCTGTTTAGTGAGCTGATTATTCATAATTTCCTTTCTCTTT
>VZTR01012662.1:703368-719663 GCA_013400775.1 Chaetops frenatus
GGGGGGTGGGGTGGGGTGGTGTTTTATCTTGATTTGTCACTTCTGATTAAAAAAATAAACTTCGACCCAAGCATATGGACACTGTTCTGTCAACAAACAGTATTTTAATTTTAAAATTTCTGACTGATCTTCAGTTCACTTAAAGCAAATCACATGGAGTGCTGCAAATGCACCAGATGTGGTATAGCTACAGGAAAACAAAGACAGGATTGAGGTTGATTATAGAGTACAAAAATGTAAGCAAGAATCACCAGAGCAGAAACAATGGCTTTTTCTGTGGCACTGGGCCTTCATTGATCCCACCACCCAAAAATCCATTAGTGATAAAGAAAAAAAGGAGATAAAAATCAAATTATATGAGGCAAGCTTTATAGGGAGAGGTAATATCTTTTATCCAATTGCCTGAGACAGAAATAAAGCAGAGATACATGGCTCTTTGATAAGTTCCAAGAGAAACAGCAGATTTCCAAGTGGAACTCACGTGGACTACAACTCCCCTGTATTTCATACAAATATTTAATCATCCCTGGACAGAGGTAGTTTGTACCCAGGCAACCCAGAGGAGGGTGAGAAGAAGCTATGGGATTTTTTGGTTGTTAAGTTCTAAGGAACAGTGAGCAAAACACGTTCCTGACTACCTGGATAATTCTGAACTTAGCCTGAGGGAAATTGAGTTTATGTTAGTTCTCAGGAAAACTTTTGAGTTTCTTTATGTCTGATCATGATCCGGCTGACGGCAGTAGAAGGTTTGTCCAGCCCATAGTTTAGCTTTAAACTGAAGCCAGTGTTTTCAGGGACTCGTGTCACTCATGTTCCCCTGGTACCACAGGCATTGTGGCCGCGTGCTTGCCTCGTCTCTAGGGAGAAGCTCACTCTTCCCACAAGAAATGTTAATCAAAAACCTCAGAAGCAGCTAAAAATCTTGGTCCTGAACCTGGCAAATGAAGCAAAAAGCTGCAGAGATGGGAGTGCAAGCTGGGTCCTGCACCAGAATGAGTATCAAACCCTGCTGCATTATTTTATCACAAGAAAGGTAACCTCACGTGCTCAGTTACTTTCTGTTGTGTCAGTCTTTGTATTTTCTATCACCTACTGATGGCAGGGCTGCCCCTGCCCTGAAGTACTGCATTTCTCCCCCTTTAAAAGGGCTCGCTGCCCTTTAAAGAACAAGAGCGGAAGGAATTAAGTTCCAGCATGATTAATAGTTCAGTGCAGTAGCCTATTAATGGATGAGTAATTGACTAATAATTGCACACCTTTCTATGTCTGCCCTTAAATTAAATCTTGCCACCTCAATCCATCAAGGTTGTTTACTGGAACATCTTGCAAAGGGAGCAGCTATCTATACAAGCCCATTTCCTAGCAGGAGAAAGGCAGCAGCAGTTTTTGGCCTTTTAAAACATTAGCAGCTCTGGATCTTAAGTGGTGAGATGTGTCGATATTCAAGTGCTCTTATTTAACAGAGGCTGCAAGAGGATTTGATGGCACACCACTCTGGCTGGCTCCCAAGGACTCATATCCCAAATGTGCTGCCTGTCTCTGAGTAACACCATACTTTCACATCAATTTGGCATAAAAATCCACCTTGAAACATGGGGATTCCTCAAAGGATAAAAATTTGGAATTTCACTCTTCTCTAATGAATAATTAATTGCTGATCTAATTAAGCATTAAGATCCATAATGAGCTGGAAGGGATTGACATGTGTAACTAGCATAAAATGTGGTATGATTGCCTGTCATTATGAGTGGCAACTGCTCTTTGTAACTCATCTAATCATAAAAGTCACATTGTCTTTTTTGCCTTATTTCCTCTGACCCCTTTTTACTATGTTTGTGCTTTTAGAAGCTGTTGAGAAGATGTGGTTCTAATTTAACTGTTTGATAATAATACAGGTTGCAAATCTGCCAGAAAAGGATGGAACACCTGGTCAAAACCTTGCTGAAATCTATAATCAGTAGTACCTTTTAGCATTAGCAGCCTTTCAGAGAAACCCCAGTTACAGCAACATGAACTCTGTCCAATTAACAATAAAGAACTAACACCATGTTCCTCTGGACAAGCCTGTCTGGAGAAAATGCTATTTTTTTAAGAGGACAATAGAGGTACCCTTAGCCCACCAGAAACCAACAAGCACAGTTTAAAAGGCTCAGCAGAGGCTGAGATAAAACAGTTGTGCTGCTATGAGTTAAATGAAGTCTCCAGCTTCAATTCAAAGAGAAAAGAGGGTGATGGATAATTGCTGAACTTCTAAAAAGAGATTTCAGCTGCATCTCCCAGCAGTGAGCAACTGAAAAGCCAGCATGTAAAAAGCCTTGTCTCCTAAAGCTGCCTGGCCAAAAGCTTTCACAAAGCTTTGGTAGAAAAAAACTAGGATGGTTTCAGTAAATCTGATAGACAGCTCACTTCAAAAATAAATGCAGATTGTGCCTTTTGTTGGGCAACTGTTGGTAGCAAAAAGGGTGGTGTTCAATGCCAGTTTTTGACAGATCTTAGCCTGAGAGCTCCAGGATATTATTTTGAGCTAAACCATATGTTAGTGTAGTTCTAGTAGAAATAATTCTAGATGAAATTGTCTTTGGAATGAAAGGCATTTGGGAGGGCTTACTAAAAAGGAGGAAATCAATTAATTGATGATGGAAGTCTGTGTAGGAGATACTGGTAGGAGAAGAATGTGGCAAGCTGTAGAAGAAGTGCTACAATCAGAAACTTGTAATGCTGGTGCTGGCTTTGCAGAATCTGTAGTTGGAATTTAATTTATAAAGTAAATTCCACAGGACTAAGAATATCCAAAGAATAAGAAGTAATGGGATACAAGATAAGAGGCTGAAAACTCATGTGCTTCAAAGCACGATCCACCCCAATATTGATTCTGAGGATAGAAATTGACTGTATTTAGTAATGAAAAAAAATCTGCTGGACACTTAGAAAAGTGTACTCCAATGGGAATTCCAGTAGGAAGGATTCCCTAATCAAACTGCTAGTTAGACTCTAAATTAAAACACATGAAACATCTTTGAAGATGTTCTTTACCTTTCCTTTGATTCCAATTATCTTTACAGTATAAAACACTTCAATCTTCTCACACTTAAACCACAATGAAACACACTACATAGGCTCCACTTGGGGAAGAAACAGGTTGTAATTAAATGAAAATAACACTTTTGATGCAGTGAAGGGAAGAACAACTAAAGAACTAAGTCTGTTCTTAGAATATTTCAAGTTGATATCAGTGTTTATCTTCTAAAACGTTGGGTAAAATATTGTTCTGTGTGTGCATATGTCTGCATGCCTGAACATATATGGGAGCATTGAAATAACTACAGATCTCAGATAATTAAGCTGAAATGATGACTGCAGCTATTTTAGGCTGCACTTCAGTCCTGGAACAGAAATACTTAGAAGATTCTGCAGTGACAGACCATATTCCAAATTCCATATTCCATTAGCTCATACCCCAACAAACGATTTCATTTGATCTTATTGTTTATGCTGCAGGTTCAATTATTTAAGGTTTTGGGGCTTGGAGATTTCAGGAGAAAAATATTTAAATAATGTTTTTCTGGTGAAATATCAAGACCAAAACCTGACAGGCTGCTTTCTTGAAAAAAAAACAACAAAAGCCCCAAACTTATTAAGAAATCACCCTACATTATAACAAAGCTTTGAGAGTGAGATCTTGCTCCTGCAGGTCTTGTCATGGGAAGAAGGGAAGGATGAGCACCAAACAAGAGGTTTACAAGAGGGAATTGCAGCAGAACTCAAACCACCTTACAGAGGCACCACTTGTGAAATGTTACTGATTGTCTTGTGTTTGTAAAAGGGACATTCTGTAGACCAGAATTAGCACTAAAGTGGGATTGTTTAAACACAAGTCTGTGAAATGAAACACTAAGCTGGCATCTACACAGGGAGAAAGATCCAAAGTCAAGTTCATGTTTTGTTAAGACACTCTAATGTTATGACTCCTTATGAACAAAAATCTTGTTCATTTGATTATGAGATTAGACATATTTAGACCCAAAGGCATCCAAGAAGACAGAAAAGATGCTTCTTCAAAGCAGGAAAACAGGCACAGAGAGGAAGGCTGATAGAGACATAATTGAGTATGTTATAGATGGCTGAGACTGGCAAAACACATGAAAGGCAAGGCAATGTCTATTTGCTTCCCTCATTCACTGAGAAAAGTTATTTGTTAAAGGATGTCATGGAAAAGATCAAATGCTGAAGCAATGTGTGCAGCAGCATAATTAAACAGCTCAGTGATCTCAGCAGGAAGAACTCAAGGTTTGGAGAACACAATTTCTCCTACTGTGAATTCAAGCTGGGCACCATCAGCACTTTACCTTCCCACTTGGAAAAGTATTTCCATTTGGAAATGGGTGAATGGCAGCTAGTTGCCACACTACTGCTGACAAGGAGCAACAGGCATCAATTTTCACTCCCATCTGACTTGATAAGTATTTTCTGTTCAAAACTAAAAGTCCTGCCCTCCCTCAAAAACCTGTGCTTTTTACCGAGCACACTGATTTACACTTTCAGAATTTCTGTCTTCACTCAAGGAGTGCTATCTTCAGAATCAAATAGATATTATTAAAAGTGATGGAATACTTCATTTGTTAAAAGGATAATGATTAATTGTTGCTTTCTGATTTAATGGCAAAAATCCTGATTTGTTACATAGACTAGAGAAAAGTGAACTCTAGGGAAGTTGCAAGGACTTCAAGTCCAATCCTTTATCGAGGCAAGGTGAAAGGCCCTCAGTCCATTCCTGATGGTAAAAACCAATTCCTGAGAACCTTCAAAATCTTCCTGCCCCATGTTTGAGCTTGCATTCACAGAATGTCTGTATAACCCTTCCCTTTTCCTTTCCTGTCCCTTGCTAAGAGAAACTTTATTCAGTTCCACACTTTTCTGCTGTGATCCCTTCATACTTAAATAGCTTTTCCTAACTCCTTAACAATTCCTTAACCCTGACTTTAATTATCTTGCATTTTCTTCCCTTTAATGAAATAAAATAAATCCCCATGCTTTCTTTCATCCTACCTACCTGTTCTTTTTGGATTAACAGTAAATTCCTCCCTGTAAATTAGTATGAAAGTCTAAAGCAGCCATTTCCCTTGGAAATTTCTACCTTCAAAAACCACTCTCTCCAAGAAGCGGTTTTGCAGGTCTGTGATGGCACAAGTTCCCTAGAAAGTTGAGAAATAAAAAACAAGTCTTTGCTTTAAAATACCAAGATCAATTCAATTTTACTCTCAAAGTGTGCCTTGTTTCATCTAAATGCCATTTTTTAGCATTTTAATCAATAGAAAAGCCTCCCTGCAGTAAAGTTTCCCCTCTCCTTTTTTTTTCCTGGCATCTATCTAGAAATGTTTCCCAGTTTCCTGCAGCTGTTCCTCTGTTTTCCCTGCTTTCCCTAGAAAGGGAGGACAGGGTTTTGAGCAATTTTTTTTTGTGGTTTGTTCTGTTTTCCTAAAATCAAGCAAATCCCCCATTACCTAGACTCACTCAGATGGAATCAGCACATCCCATTGGTCCCCAATTGGAGCTGGCTCTCAAAAGGCTTCAGCAACCTGGAGACACAGGGCAGGGCTCAGTAGTGTTTGCTGTGAGCAATGGAGATGGGATGGTCCTTGACCTCGTTGCCTTCTGACCACTTGTTCCTATTGAGCAGCTTGTTCTTGGTTGACCCAGAGCACTGACATCACTGCCAAGAACCATTTTGGAGGTATTTTCTACCTTAGACCAAAAGCCAGCATATTTTGGTGCCCTGACCACTTCCAGGGAACTGGAATTCCTTTCAAAGCCTGGGGCTGTCTTTGTAAAGCTTTAATGATCCTTCACGTTGTAGCATGACACATGAAGGACTCCATGATTTTACATGTGTAAAACCTGAAACAAGAAAGAAGCAAGGATTTACCTTTAAAAAGTTAAGGGTATTTTTTAGGACAGTGTGAGAGTGCCTAATCAGATGATAACACTTCTCAGATAACCTGTCACAATCATGGGGACTTGCAAATCCTTTCATTTTCACACTTTACATCTGCAGTGTTGTTGCCATGTAAACGTTTAACGTAGCCAACAATTAATGGAGATTCTCATGGGGCTTCTGCCTTGGCCTTTTCCCTTCTGCCTCCTCTTTCATGAGATTTCTTATCTTCTGGAGATAATTATGGCATTCATTAGCAAAGTGACAGTGAAGACCTTGTCACTATTTCTGGTCATATGGCCTGTTATCCCACATATTCACCCAGACTTGCAGCATTAGTGGGGATAAGCCACCTCATTATCACAGTTTTTTGTGCTTATTTGAACATAGAAAGTGAACCAGGGCAAATGGCCAAATCTGAAGTGGAACTTAGGATCATTCCTACACATTCTGCCAAAACAGGGCCCTTGGATTATTCCAACAGTTTTAATCTAGACAAAAGTCCTTTGTTTTCTTTTAACAGGTAAAAATTATTTTGCTAATGTAATTGTAGCTTGGCCAAAATGGATGATCAAAATTGTGCATTTTAAGACAATTATGTGTATCTTCACATCATCCTTCCAGTAGCAAAATGGGATTCAGAGCTATTTTAAGCTCCTGAAAACACAAGGAATAGCAAAGGGCTTACCTGTGCAATTTGGTCAGAGGTTCAAGGTACACACAAGCAACTAACACTGCTGAATTCCTTGATTTATCTCTAGTTACAAGCTCCATCAAGCACTACCTTGACCTCTCTGTATGTTACACATGTATGGAAAAAGTCACATCAATTACTACGTTCAGACCCAGCAAGAAGAAAATTCTCACAATTTTCCAGGTCTTCCATGTTGTGGCAGAAAGACATCACCAATTTCTGAGGGCAATTTATGGTCTTCTGTGGTTTAATGTTTTGTCTGCCTCTTTGTCCTGGCTGAGAGGTCTGTGACAGACTCCCACCACACTGCCTTGTTGGCCTTCCTCCTGAAGTGAGCACTCGAACTTTTCACCACCATCGTGGAGCTCTGGACAGTCAAAACCCTCCCCAACACACAGGGTTACCCCAGCTGCTCTCCTTCCTTGCAGATCCCTCCTGAATGGTTTCTAGCCACCCCCTGAGCACTCCAGTTGTGAGGGCCATCCCACCACCTTTCTGTGATTGTGTGTATATCCAATTTTTCCCACTCCACAATGGTTTTGACCTCCCTCTGTTGCTCGTGCTGGGTTTGGTGTAGAGGCACTCCAGATCCTGCTAGCCTTTAGGGAGGAGAAGCCTGAATTCCTCCTGAATGTGGCTGTTCTCAGGTGCTTCTGTGGCTTCCAACACATCAATAACTCCTGTATCTTTGCTGCAGCATCCATCTCCATCCCCTACCTCCAGTGAGAGGGCAGACTGAGGGACCTCACCACCACACCATCCCTTAAATTAAGATTGCTCTGCATTTCCCTTTCCAAATTACTCCTTCTATCAAATGCATACTGAATGAAAAGAGGTTAGCATCTTATTTGTGCCTCAGAGAATTACATGCTATTAATTTTTAACATTTCTTCACTGTGGCACTCATCTAATATCTCAGAAACTCAAGCCATTTATCAGAGAGAGAGAGAAGGTACAAGCACAATTCCAGTCCCCTTTAAAAGGTGCAAATCTCAGAGCCAAGTGCAGGTGCTGGAGATAAAACATTCCTCAGTCTATTACAGCTGAGAATAAGTCAGAACATAAATATAACTCTATCCTTTTAAGCTGAAAATTTCTCACTCTACTGCAGCTTATGGAACAAATCTCAGATCAAATCTGTGAGAGCCAGAGGTAAACTATTCCTCAATACTCCATAATTTAAAATATCTCATAGCTCACTGCACAAAGCACATGGCTCAGAGTGCCTTTAGCTTTCGTAGGAAAGGCAAAAAAGGCAATTTAGGATTGAGGAGTGGGGAAACTCGTAAGGATTAAACACAGCCATGCTGGTGTCATTGGCTACTATGACAGTGACAGAAGGCTTTGATTTTTATCAAAAGATGTGATCCCTTCACTGGTATATCATTCCTGGCTCTCTTCCATCACTTGGATATTTCAGAGGTCCTTTCTGTGATAGCAGGATGGTTGAAACACACAGAAGATTTTGTTCCCAACCCTGCTTATTTCTAAACCTCCCCTAACAATCATAAGGCTGAGAAAACTTTGATTGTTTCAGCTAATTTCTATATAGATCTTTCCTGAAGTACTACAAGGAGCTTCCCTTTTTATACCAAAGGTTAGATTTTGGCTCCCATGGCATCTCATAATCTAGTCCTTCTTTTCCCATCAAATCTGTATCTCATGATGAGCTATTTCTGGCTTGAAAGGACAGCTGTCCATGTATGTATTTATGTATAGTGACTCCCTGTGTCACTCTTAAGTGTTTGCTTCCACCACTTTTTACTATAGAAGTGCAGGTAATATTTACGGCAATTTGATTTCTTGAACAGAAACAGAATCCTCTACATTTTCCACAGAAAGCTAGAATCTTTGTGAAATCAACTAAAATTTTTTTTTTTTCTAAATTAAAAATTAGTCTGCATTGGTGTTACAGTTCTATCCAGAAACAAGAAAAGGCTTTGTTTGATTTTCTCACTTTTATATCTGTGGACTTCAGCCAGAGAGCTCAGCTCCCCAGGATGCTGTGTTTCCCTCCATATCAGTGTGGATTTTGTGCTGGAATGGTGTTTGATCAGATGCTGAGGGGTATTTGGGATCTTGTGCTGAGAGGCCTGGGGCTGCCCTGAAGCTCCCCCTTACATCAATCCTCTGCACAGATATAAAAGTCAGGGCAGTACAGACCTAATATCTCAGTTTAACTCATGTCAGCACAACATGCAGTGGATTTTCCTGGGTGATTTACAGAGCTCATTTACTTAGAGAGTACAGCAAGGGCATGGAACAGATCCTTCATTTTCCAGTGGAGACAAGATAATCTAATATATTTAGAATAAGAAAAGATTTAGATCAGATACTCCAACTCTCAGGGGACAAAAGTGCTTTCAAATTACTTTCATCTCTCTCCCTCATTGTGATGGTGTATTTAAACGTGGAAAACAAAGATTTATTTCTTATTTCTTCTCTGAGAGTTCTTGTATCAAACCTAACTCAATCAAAAACCCCAATTTTAAAACAACCTGGAACAAAACCCTCATTCTCTGCATAAACAGTGCACACTGGGTAAAAGAGAACCAATCTATGGAAAAAAATGTTGTTCCCATCACTTTGCATGTTTGAAAGCCACACAAAAATGCCATGATTTCCAGTCTGCTGATGAGACTCTATTTTCATTATAAAATCTATGTTTTCACTGCAGATCTTAGTTTCAAATCAACACCACCATATGAAATTATGAACTTGGGAAAATATTGATAATTTTTTAATGAAAACAACATGGCCAGTCTTGAAACTAATATCCAAAAGTAGAATCTAAATCATAAGCCAGGATATGCTGTTATTTTTTATTAAGAGGTGATATCTCTTTTGTCATGGATGCAGCAGAAGAAGCCAAATTATTACATAGATACTAAATGAAAATTGACCAGGAAACCAGGGCAGGCTGTGCTATGAGAGGAGAAATAATTCCTGGCTGAGGGTCTAAACCAGGGGTTTGAGCTGGCACCTGAAAGATATTTCTTCACTGTGCTCCTGAGAGTGATCAGTGGCTTACCCAGATGCAATGCAAAAAATCAAGTATTTCATGACTAATTCTTCTTCAGAAAGAAATAATTACCTACAGATTGCTGAACTCAGCACCACTGTATCTCAGTGTTGTGCCAGGAGTTTTGTCAGGGCATCAGAACCTGCTCTGCTCCATGTTACAGACACACGCACATACACAGTGTCTGACCTCTAGATTTGATTTTCTAAACACAGCATGTTCAAACATCATAGTTTCCACCTGAAGGGCTAATCACATTCCTTTTCAATAATTACTTACTTTATCCACACATGCTGGACAGGAGGTTCTGAGAGTGTGAAGGGTTTTAATAAAAGAAAAGAGAAATATAATAGTAACTTTGTGTATGTCACCTTTTGAGTCCTTGCTGTTGTCCCTCAGGAAAACTGCATTTTATTGGCAGCAATTTTCAGTGTCCCTTCCACCATCCTCCTCACCTCTCAGTGTGAAATTTAAGGGTGGCCTCTAAAAGCATGACAGCAGTAGCACTGATGTTACATAAAGGAGCAATTTTGACATATGTTTGTAACTTTCCTAGCTTCCTGCTCTTTTCTCTGGGCTGTCACACACCTCTCTGACAAGCATTACATTTTTCAACAACATGGGAAAGAAAAGAATAAAAAGCACGTGGTGCTTTTTACAGCAAAAATATGCATGGGGAATTTAATGTCAGCACAAACAGTGCTGGAAAGGTCTGTCTAGGGGTCTTTAGTATCATGTTCAAAGCCGAGGTTAACAGGAACTCTGTGTTTTTTGTGACAGCAATTATGCCAGAGAACAGTTTCAGAATGACTTGACCCTGAGCAGGCAGAGTGAGGGCTGCAGCAGCTTTTCACAGACATAAACCTAGACAAAAACATCAATGATGTTTTCCCACCTTCTCGACACTCTTCCATGTTGATGTTTGTCACGACGGAGTCATGGAGTCATAGAATGGTCTGGGATGGAAGGGACATTAAAGAGCACATTGTTCCAACCCCCTTGCTTTGGGCAGGGACACCCTCCCCTAGCCCAGGGTGCTCAGAGCCCCATCCAAACTGCCCTTGAACACTTCCAGCCATGAGGCATCCATAACTTTTCTGGGCAACCTGGTCCAGTCTTTGTTTTGTTACCAGAAGTTTTTTATCATAAAGCTACAAAGTTCTTTGTGCTTTCAAGACAGTCAAGTATTGTGGGAAAACTTGTGAGAGATTTTATATTATTTTTGAAAGCAGAGTGGCAGCTTTGCCTCTTTATTTCAATTTTGTTTTGTATGGTAATAACATCACTTCAACCTTGAGGTTCATGCTCTCTTTGTGTGATTTCAAATCACACAGAAGTTTTCTATGTGCAGCTTCTTTAACTTTCTCTTGCAAGCAAGAAGTGTGCTCTTTACTGTATTGTTCAAGGACATATGTATTTTTCTCTTCCTGATACAAAAAGAAAATGTGAACAAATCTCTAACGGTTTCTTCAGGCACTTAAAGAAATTTTATTGACATTTTTGGAGGTAGAGTAGAAGAAAAATAAAAAAAATGGGGAAAGAGTAGAAGAAACAGTCAAATTGTCTTCCTAAACTAGGCTAGGGTTGTTCAGACTGCAGGTGATATCTCAGTGGATCTAGGAGGGTTAGGTAGGAAAGGAGATTTATTAACACTTTCAGGTGCTATGTGCAAGTATCATCATACTTTGTTTGAAGCAAAGCTTAAAATATAGAGAGCATGCAATAAAAAAGCCACTGTCAGAGATATTCAGAATTAAAGACAGGTTTTACCAGTAGCACTGTCCTCACTCCCCTCGTGTGTCATGTGTGCTGCAAGAACTCAGAGAAAAGGTGTGAAAGGACCAACAGGGACAGGTTTTTAGAGGTATTTAGGTACTTAATGGGGATCTTATGGTTTCCAGTCTCTTACTAAGACTGATGTACTGTGGAGCTCTTCATCTTGGAAGAGTGTAGCCAGTAATTTGCAAGGCACTTCAAAAATTTTAGGTGAAATAATTAATGTCTGTCATTTGAGTCTGATCCTAAATGGTCCACATCAACATTTTCTCTCCTGACTTGAAATGCATTTTTTAATTCCAAGGAGAATAGTTTATAAATTATTAGTCAAAAGAAGGCTTCCAAAAAGTGAGAGACACTAGAGATAGAAAGAAATACACATTGGGTAACCTCCAAGTAAAATGGTTGTCCCCATGTGATGTTCAGTGTCAATAGGCAAGCAAATCTGCTATTTACACCTTTACTCAGAAACAAATCTGCTTTTGGAGATCAGAAAATAATACACACACAAAAAAAAATAAGGCCCATTTTTGTCTTTCAAAGAATTACAGCTGTATCCTTTTACGTCAGGTCTACATTTTGTGTTTGCTCCTCTCTGTAGTTAAGGAAGAGGTCTCACTTCCAGAAACCTGTACTTAATATGCAGGACAGACAATTTACAGTCACACACAATAAAACCCAAGAAGAGGTGGGTGAATATAAAGAAATATTTTAAAGCAGGTATTTCATGCTACTGTGACTCACTGATGTTCTCAAGGCCTCAGCTGACACATTTACAATTTGTCCCTTAGAAAGTGGACATGCATGTTTCTTATAGAAATTGAACAAGCATGGAAATTGCATTGTATGTCATGCATGAAATGCAGCTTTCATTAGTTGTTTTTGTTTCCTGAAGGTGAAAGAAGTGTATCAATATTATGGAGAAGATGCTCCCCTGAATGCTTTTTATATAATTCTTGCTGAACTGTATCTCCAAAATAAAGTATTTCAGTGTGTCAACACCAAGATGCCAAACCAGTGAGCAGCTATGTCTTTTTGGCCGTAAAATAGGCTTACTCTGTTTTACTCATGAAAATTAGCCAAAATATTGCCAAAAGTGACATTGCCATTCAGAAAATTTCCATTCCAAAGCAGATATTTTATATATCAGCTTACATCTCTGTGTTTTAAACATTTTCACAGATTGGAGGCCATAGGAGAAAACTAACAAAAATTTGACTGAAAAGGGCTACAGCAGTAAACAGTTTTTGATGCATGGATTACAAATCCTGGAAATTGTTGAGCCTTCTAGCCTTGTTTGTTTCATGGTCTTAAAATAGAGGAGTATCCTGTGCTTTGCAAGTTTTATGTAAGTGTTGGGGGAAAAAAAGTAGCACTGTTTTCTCCTATGTGCTTTTTATAGTAAAATCTACTGAGAACTGGGGACTGTTTGTATCTTATTGCCTGCTGTCTCAGGTTAAAAACAAATCTATATGAAGTATGCATCCAGGTCATGGAAAAAGTACCAGCACCCTCTGAATTAAACAGAAAAGGCAGAAGTAACGTGTGTTGGGATAGGTTGGTTTCAAATCCACACGAAGCTCACAGCCAGCCATGTCTTACCAAGGATGCAGCTCTCACACTGGTCAGAGAAGCTGGCTGGCACCATAAACCAGCCTGTGGCTGATCCTGAACGGGGAGATTTGAACTGTCGATAGAAGAGAGCTGATGAGAATGAACAGAGGCTGTTTCTGCAGGAAGATGCAGTGTGTGTGTGGTGCTTTTTATATCCTGTCTTCCCTGAGCTGCTGAGAACCCTTACAGTGCATACAACAAATGTGTATTGAAATTTTCAAAGTCATTAAAAAATCATTGCATGTGTTAAAAGAAGATCATGACTTGAAAGAAATTTCTTCAAAACTGTTCCTGCTGACTTGCAAATATCCCTAACCTCCCCAAATCCATCACTAGAGGAAATATTCTCACAGAACAAGAACGGGTAAAACTGAAAAAATCAAAGAGCAAAAGAAAGCATGGCAGAGCAGATCCACTACCACTAAAATCAATACCCTACCCCAGTGGAGCCATCAAAATCCATGGAACCAGACATGCTTGTCCTGGTGCACTCTTTCAGTGGCTAAATGCCCTTCTGGTAACCATGTGAGCCAAGCTAATCAACCACTAGGCAGCAATGAGTTCCCCAAAGCTATCTATAAAGGAACATTTTCTCTAAGCTCACAGTCCTCAGCCTCTAGGGACACACAGAGAATTACTTCATTCTCCAGCTGGAAACAGAAATCCATGGTGGTGTAATGCCAAAAATCCAACCGTGAACAGAGGTAGGGGTTTTGTGCCTCATTATGATTCTCCTGCTGCTCTCTTGGTAGTGCCTACTACCAAGACAATTAATTACTAGCAGTGCTTGCTCCTGCTCTGTGCTGCAGTAAGTTCCAGAACCTTTGCCCTCACTTGCCCTGCTGTGTGCTCCTCCTGTCTCTTTCCAAAAGAAGTGGGAAATCATGGTTTAGCAGCTCACAACCACTGCATTCTTGCTTGGAGAAGAAGAGCAGCTTTGTCTGGAAGACAAATACAATGAAAGCAGAACACAAATTGCTTCATCTTGTTCATCAATATGCTGAACCATGAGCTATTATTATTTGCTTGCTGCCATCTTTAATTAAATTTTCCTCAAAAATGTACCTTGTGAATAATCTATGTGCCAATTCTTTTCATCTCTCTCAAATGGATGAAAAGCTCTTTTTAAAATGTAGTCTCAAAGTGGAGGTACTGAAACAGATTTTGTGAAATGTATTTTAGTTTAATTGATGTGTTTTACAACATTCCTCTAATATCACCTACTAATCAAAACACTGAAAGGTTTATGTGATTTAGATGTGAGATCACAGATGTGCCGAGCCTCTACCACTTTAATGAGTGAGATATGAAAAACATGTGAATGAGTAAGATTATCTACTGAAATGCACTTTGCTCAGCTTTTGTCTCTAGACAAAATTTGCTTCACATTAAGGTCAGCTAACCAAGACTTTGGAATAAAGACTTTTCTTGTCTAGAAGCCTTGAAAACCAAGCTTTTAGCTTCCTTTTAAATGCCATTTGGAATAATTAGTCACATTCTGCTTTTGTGCAGGGGTAACACAGGCTGGCTTCCCTGCATTCTGAAGGAGAAAGATTTTCTAGCTATTTTGGTAATGTTCAGCTATGGATGACTCTTCCTTTTCTTTTCAGAAAAAACAAGACTTAGGGCCAAGCTTTCAGTTTGCACAAAATATCCTAATCCTGTGAATTTCAACATCGTGCAGCGAACTTCTACCAAGTGAGAAATTATCTCTATTGGCTGTGTTAGATCTGCTTCCCCAGTCCAAGAAAACTTCTCTGTACTGGGGCAACTCTGTCATTTGGGAGGGAGTACCATGTTCTGTAAAAGTAGGACCTAGCAATTCCCACTGAGAGGAGTCAGTATCCAGAGGTGTTTTTCGAAATGGTTTTGGCAATTAACACACGTAAGCATCTTGAGTGATTTGTTTTCTATAAGAGTTAGATACATAAAAAGAGAGAGGCAATATTTATCTCATTGTTCAACTCATAATTAGGATTCTACAAGTGCAGACCTACTTTGACTTCAGATTATTAATACCAATTTTGTTTATTCATGTTAAAGAAATGTTAACAGATCAGTTTCATGCATCTATTTAATAATTTAATTATTCCTTACTTGTATTTGGTTTATGTCATAAATTATTATCTCCAAAAATAATCTTCCATTAACCTTAAATAAATGTTATATAAATATTTGGTCTTATAAGCAAACTAATTTCTTCTAGGGGTAAAGGCATCCAGATACGTTGCTTTGTTTTCTAAACGATGTTTTCACAGATCTTATTAGACTAGAGTGACCCCTCCATGGCTACACCAGAGATCTGGAGAGAATTAAGCCAGAATTAACATAAAATTCTGTTTTAATCCAAACTCTGCCTCAAGAAGTGTCATCCCTAAAGAAGGATTACTGATCTGTTTGATATGCTGTCAAGAATGACAATAAAATACGTCTCTAAAATATGCAGGACTGCAAGGCAGGTTTCAAGGGAGAATCAGGACCTAAGCATTTAAGATCTACATCTGCAGGTGTGAGAAATAAAAAGAATGGAGTGTTCCACATGGTGCTCGTAGTCAAGACAAGATAAATAGGAAACAAATAAACAGTCTTGCAGGAGGGGCATAAGGACTGATCATTTGTGACTGAGATCCACATCTAAATAAATAGCTTAATTCCTAATACTCTGAATGTGATTGTTGTCTCAACAGTGGCCCTGTGATGAAAAGGGATTGCTTGTTGCTGCAATACGGTTGGGTTGGCTCCAAAATCTCTAGTGTCCAGGACATGAGAATCCATGGTCTGGCTTGAGGGCTGAAAGCAGCGAGGTGATGGGAAAGCTGCTGTCAGTTTGCCGTGGTTGAGCGGAGGGGTTTAAAGAATGCTGCTCTGTAATCTTGCAATTTATCTTCCCTTAAGTTCTGCCTTATTCCTGGAGCGCTACAAAGCTGCGCCATCGACGGCCAGAGTAGAGAAACACTTAATTTCTCCAGAAATTCTTCTCCCTGAGAGTGACAGATTTGTGAAAATCCGTCTGCCTGGAGTGACAACACTGATCTCCTCTTGCACTTATGCAGCCGGTGCTTTCCCTCCTGCTGATGTGGCCATGGTGTCTTCTGAGGGACTTTTTGAGGGACTTTTTGAGGGGCTGTGGCCCAGGCCTTGCTTCCCTGCTAAGCTGGGGAAAGGACACTCCTGCTTTGCAACCTCTCCAGGGAGCTGTGAGGCTGAGGGTCACGAAAATAAATGCAAAGACACATGTCGCCCTGCTTTTGAAAGCC
>VZTR01012663.1:10185-31376 GCA_013400775.1 Chaetops frenatus
GGGTGATATTTAAAAATAATTTTTAGTTTAAATTACAAAAAAAAAAAAAAAAAAAAAACCAAAAAAGAGAAAAAGAAGATATCAGTTACCCTCATAATCAGGTCTGTAAAAGACAGGTACATAGTTTGCACCATATTGCATGAGACAACCTTGCTTTGGGCAAGAAATCATGCTTGACATTCACTGCTCCTCTTCTATATCCAGCCTGTTTTTTAAAATCACTTTGCAAATGGGGTTTTCCAGAGTAATTTATGGCAAGAGGCTCATAGTCAATTCTGGATGCTTTAGAGAATTCCTCCAGCACCACCCATGTCTTCATCAATCATAAAGTGACATTCAGAATCTGCTGCTCTCCTTACTTGTCTCTGCCATGGCTAACAAATTTAGGTTTTCCTGTGGCTGCCAAGATATAACTTCACCTTTCCCCACGGTAGTTGGGTTCAGGAAAATCCTTTCACCAGGATGTATAAAGACAGGCAGCCATACACAGGAAGAGGAAAAACCATGTAATTTTGTTTTCTTCCTTAGATACAGCCCAAATGTTTGTTTGACACATAGAATGGCTAGAATATTAAATATGCTCCAACAGCCTCTTGGATTCTGGGATGAAAGAATCTGATTACCATAAAAACAAAGGGCCTGTGGAGCTACTCAGGCTGTGATCCTGATAAGAGAACTGCTGCTCTAAGGAAGCCAGACTACTGTCATAAACTGGGTTTCATCAATTCCATTTTTTTAAGTAAATAATTTGACTTTTCTTTTGTATGCAAGGTGAGATCATGGTAGTGACCTGAAGCTGAACAACAATGATTAAAGCATAGCCATTTGTTGACACAAGCTCAACATCGCTGAGAAAAAGGTAGAAGTGCCAAGTACCAGGGCTGCTATCCCCCTTCTCATGCTGTTTTAGAGCCATTACACATTTCCCACAGCAGATGACAGAAGCTGGAGCCAATCCAAAGAAACGACCACCCAGGACAATGGACATGACCTTCACATCCCTGGTTAAGGTAAAATAAGAAAGAACAAAGGTGGTGAAACCATATTCCTGGGGAGGCCCTTCCAAGTGCTCCTGCCTCTCTGTCCCTACCTTTTATCCCTTCAGACCTCTCGTGCAGGACCAAGCTCCACAAACAGCCTAAGCACGGCTGGAGTGTGAGAGCACCACTGTGATACAAGGAATAACACAGGGAAATACACAGGGAGAGCTACAAGGAGCAGCAGAAGCCTGGCAGAGGGAAATGCACCTCAGGTGGAGAGCTCCTGAGCTGCACATCAGAATGGCACAAGCCAACCCAAGGTTGCACACAGCTCAGGACTAACACAGGGAGTACAGAGTGATCTTCAGGAGGAAATGGTCAATCCAGCAGACTGCACAACATTCTATTTGCATAGAAAATCCATTAATTTAAACAGTAAATCTGGAGATGAAATACCAAACCGTACCTCTGTATCTTTGGAGTTCACTTCCACAGTCTGCCTTTGAAGTTCTAGAGCTAGACTTCAAAGATACATTAATGCACAAATCCTATTCCTACTTGGGCAATTTTTAAAATCTTACCTTGTGACAATTAAATGAAATCTAGGTTTTGTGATTCTCTAGAGCCTCTTTTTAAAAGCAGCATTTCCAAAGCATTTGAGTAATTTAAGAACTTAAGGTAAATAGCTTTTGGCAGAACAAGCAGGTTTACAAAGCTTAGATTCCATTTGAAAAACCCACCATCTGCACACAGCAACCTCTTTTGATCATTATCAATGATTTTCTATTGTTAAATTGCCTTATCAAAAGTAGCAAACTAACTAGCTTTGCAGACAAGGGACTGCACATATCAATCATTTCAAATTGCTGTGCTAATGTTTCTGCTCAATCTGTGTAACTCATCTCAGCATAAAAGTCTCTCTGTTGGTAAGGACTGGGTAACCAGTGCCAGGAAATCATAAATGTTTGTGAAGAAAGATACACAGATACCCAGGGGTTGAAGTTAATCCTGATGAGATTTGACACATTGACACAGCAGAGAGCTGAGTATATTTTTCCTAACATTTGTCTATTTGTTCATAAGAAATACAGCAGCAGCTCTGTTTGCAGATGTGCTTAATTTATTTAGATTTCTTCACCTGTGATAGAGACTTGCAGAAAGTTCTTATTTGGAATAATGAGCAGATGAAATAATTCAGCATGGAATAAGCTGTAAATAGTGCTCAATTCTCAGATAACATGTAAATGCAAAAGGAGAGAACAATCAAGTTCTTATGAAGCTAAGAAAATGCATTATTCATTTATCTGTTATTTAATTCACCCTCTATTTTTCCTCATCTCTTCCCAGCCATTTGATACACATCCCTTCAAACAGGACCACCTGACTGCTGTCAGATAAAACTATCCAGTCTGGGACATTTAAAAGCTTCCCATTAGGAACCAAGGAGGTGTCACCAAAAGCCAGCTAAGTTCATCCACTTTAGATGTGTTTTGCTCTAAGGGAAAACTCAATCAGCCACAGAAAGAGCCCTGGCTGTTAGCTTAGATGATGTGACCAATATTGGGAGAGATCTGTTTGGCTCTTAGAGAATGAATGTGCTCCCTGGTTCCTGCAGTATAAATTAGGACCATCTGCTGTCACCTATCAGGGTTGGAAAAAAAACAACAACTTTTTTTTCCTTCCTGGAAAGATTTGTTGTTCCACTTCTGCCAGGGCAGTTTCCAGCAGAGGGCATCATACAGTCAACCCAGGACATCACCATAACAGAAAACTGATGGCTCAGTTCCTGGGGCAAGGAAGAAAGGAGCATGTCTTTTTTCTGTACTACAGCTCTTTTCCAGCTGTTCTTCAACATGCCTCAATGTGGGTCTGGAGTGCACACAGGGAGTAAACAACCTCTGCAGTGCTTCACTCATCCTGAAAGTTCTTAAAACTCCCTACTGCTTTGACTGCATCTAAAATCAGTGTACCACTTGCATTAATCATGTGTGGTTTCTTTTTCATGTGCTTTCACAGTAGAAGTATCACCTCACATCAAGAACAGCAGTTGAGTTCAGTCAATCTCGTTACATTGCCACTGCCAATTTTCCAGTGCATCAGAATACCATCATCAAACTTAATGACTTCATCTTACCTACAATCTAACACTAAACCATGCCACACCTGAGAAGACCCAGGTCTTCCATAGTAGCTTTACCCTGGGCCACAAGCCTGGGGTGCATCTCTGCAAGGCAGTAAAGGTGCATGGGCTCTAACCACTCCATGCACCCTTCTCCTCCCATCCACTAATCAAACTAAGAGAAGAGCACCTTTGCAGGTAATCTCCTGGAAAATAAAGACACCCTTCAATAAGTATGCCTGTGATGAGTGAGGCCTTGGGGGATTCCCACATCCTATTAAACATCTGTGGCTTAGAAGAAAAAAATACAGAAAGGGCAAATATATATGACACAAAATTATAGAAGCCATCCAGGCAGGTTTCCATATATCTGATTTCTTACTACACATTCATGATTTTTATTATTATTGCTCATTTCAAGTTGCAACACAGTACTTGCACTGCAATCATTTGCCTGTAAAATATGCCATGGGACTAATCACCACTTTTGACCAAGATCAGCTGTGCTGTGTTTCAGAGAACAACATGTAATTACAAAGGGCATCACAGACTCTAAACTTGTCAGGTTGATTTTACAATGGGCACAGGCAGCTGGCCATGTCAAAGATGCAGGCCTTATACACAAGGCCAAACAGATGGAACTGGGACACAAAAATATCCTCCTCAAACCCTAATTGGAAATTTTTCTGGATCAAGTCAATTCTCCCAGAAGTCTGAATGTGACAACAGAATCAAAGCCTGGTTTTAGTCCCTCCTTTGGTTGTTTTAATGCAGAACATCCTAACAGTAGAGCATTAACTACTGTACCCAGAGGCATATGCTGAAAGTCTGGACAAAGCAGAAGGGCTGGAAAAGCTGGTTTCAAGGGAAAAGATGGGAGGTAATTGCATCAGCTTCAGCTGGAGCAAGATTTCAATCCAATATTCAAGGGGCTGCACTCAGAATCCAAGCTTTGTCACAAACATGCACTACTCAGGTTTGGGTACTTCAGAAACACTCCACTCTACTCACAGTATCTAAAATTAGTAGGAATAAATACAGGATGGCTATAAGGCTACTATAGTGTGCAGTAATATAAAACAGGCATGCCTAAGCAACAGTTTAGGAAGACTGGCTTGCTGCCCACTGTTTTACAGTGAAAAATACGTAACTTCCTTCACCCATGAAGTGAGCCAGCAAAACTCCACATTTTGAGCTACTCGAACAAAACCACCATGCAGAGAGCTGCAAGAAGCATCTTCTCCCTGACCCACACACAGTGAAGTGGATTCCATTTTGATCCCAAGAATTCCATTCTATAAATAAGCAACATTCCAAGTAGTGCAGTCTCCTGTGTCCCATGTGAATATCCTATTGATAAGCCTAGAGCCTCAACTCCTTCAACGTTTCTTTCTGGCCTAATAACATTTACCCAAAGCTTAGCAATTTTTTTTTAATAGGACAGTCAGCTGAGAAAGCCAAAGAGCATAATCTTGATTTTCAAAAAGAATGAGAAACATCTTTAAGATAAATTACAGAGAAAAAAAAATTATTTTCTATGTACATAGAGGCTCATGCCTTGCAGTGAGTTCTTTCTGACAGTGGCACCAAGAAAAAATGAGGATGTTTGTGTATGCCACCATGCAAAAATAATTATGAAGGGCTTTCAAAACACATAGAGGGAGGACAACTGGAAATACCGAAGCAATTAAACATTAAGTACCTGTTATATGTTAAAATGAGTAAGAATGCCCTTCCTGAGATTGGCAGCAGGACTTTTGGACTCAGTTGTCAGTCAGGAATCCACACCATCATTAGGAGTACATTTGAAAGAAAAATTAAGCTTTTCACCTTCTCTGCTGATATAAAGAAAAATTTTCACCTTTCTTTCACATTTGATTATGTACAGCTACTGGTGGTTTTATTTCCTAATTATCCTTTCAAAACACTTTTGCAGGATGCTTTCTTTGGCATTGTTTGATATTTGAATAGCACTTTTCAATATCTTTTCTTCTGTTCAGGTTATATTATTAGATTAAAGGAGCACCTTTATGGAGTGTTCTCCAAAGCTGTTTCTTCATCTCTGGCTTTTCTCAGCACTTTTAAGTCCAATCTCTAACAAAGTAAAGGGTAAGGGAGCTATTGATTATAGCACTATAGCCACCTCCATGAAGATGAGATGTTAAGAAGCTGACCAAATGTCAAAACTGACAGGAGGGTCTCTGCTGGGCCAAAGCATGCCCACACATGCAAGGGCTGGAGGGCACACAGTGCTCACCTGCAGAATTACCAGCTGTGCTGCAATGGAAACTAACAGAAAATCCCAAACAACAGCCTAGGAAAGGACAAAGGGACCAAATTGAGGCAGAATGAGTAAACTGAAATATCTGGAGTGTTGGTGCTAGTCACCCGCCTCACTTTGACCTTTCCTTCTTGGATCCTGTTTCAGGAAGCTGAATGTGTACTGCCATTATCCACCTGAAAATATTCCTCCCTAAAATCTGAAGCACTGTGATCTCTTGGGAGAAGCAGGAGGAAAGAAGCACAGAAAGGACGAGCTGCTTGAGTTTACTCCTCAGAGCACATACAGTTATACAACTCCTGGTGCTCCAAAAGCACTGCTCCTTTCACATCAGCGGTAAAAACTGCTGACCACCCAGCACTAGAACCCAGGCAACGAGACACACTGGATTGACAAATACCAGCTGGAAAGTGTTACTCTACAGCTTTCCATTTACGGGGCTAAACCCAAACGCATGCAAACCTTTGTAGCAACTTGCCTTAAACCCAGCAGCGGTGGAGCAGCCAGCTGCTCCTTTTTAGGAGAATTTGGAAGGAATAAAAGTGCTGGCACCAGCCGAGGTCAGAGCCTGCACAGCAGGCAGCTCACGGCACAGAGGCTGTGCCTGTGAGAGGGGTGTGCTGACCTCCTCACTCGCGGAATTAACTCCCCACCTGAGTCAGCCTGCGAAGCTACCAAGAGGTGGCACTGGAAGGACACTTTGTGGAAGGAGAGGAGGCAGGCAAACTTCTGCTCCAGGGAAGG
Source organism: Chaetops frenatus (assembly GCA_013400775.1). NCBI lineage: Eukaryota > Metazoa > Chordata > Aves > Passeriformes > Picathartidae > Chaetops > Chaetops frenatus. Next base: position 16,310 of record VZTR01012663.1, read on the forward strand.
GTGGTGGCGATCACCGGCACGCACAGAACCTCAGGAACAGCCCGCGGCTCCTCTCTTTCAAAAGGCAGCTGGAGGCAGCCTTCCTTCCTCCTTCTGCAACTCCATCACTCTGAGCCTACTCGCACAGAACGGTATTCAGGCACCCCAAAAATACTATCGGGACTATTTCCCTGGGTTTTAAACACTGCTGATAATGAATTGAAAAGAATAAAGCCACTAGCAAAGCATTCACACACCATTCAGAGCTTCTATCCACTTCATGACTCTCTGCAAACCTGTGACAATTCCAAAAACCACCAGGAAGAGCAGGCTTGCTTTTAGAGACCTTAAATCTACTACACACGGGGATCCACCTATCCCACAGAGAAATGCTAGCAATCTACAAATAGTAGAAAAAAAGAATAAAAAAAATCACACATCATGGTATTAGAAGAGTATCTGTAATATTACATATGGTTTGGCACTCATTCTTGTAGAGTGTATTTACACACACACCTATGCACAAAGGTATAAATACATTATGTAAATTCAATTTTAGACACTTTGCCAGTGAAATACTTTAATACTACCCATAATAATATGAGTAGTAGTCATGAATTAATATCTTGGATATGTGTACAACTTGTGGGAAGCTTCAGAGTCATGGTTTTTTTTTTATCAGCAGGTAAAGAACAGCTTTCATTTTACTCTCCCTCTCTATCCTTCCTCAGATTTTCCACCAAAGGGAAACAACAGTTTCTGGTTAGTCCAGTTTTTGTTTTTCCCTATTCCAACAAAACAGTTTATAACAACATATTTAAGGCCCAGTGCTGAGTGTATTTATGCACACACTTTAGTTCATGGTTAAGTAACAACCTGCTGCAGTTAATGTACTCATGAGTAAATCTAAGTGTGTACATTTGCATGACTGGAGTCTAGAATCAGGTTACTCAAGGCAAAATCTGGCTAAGTACAATAGCTTGCAATATCTTCTGCATATAAAGCATTTAAATTCTTTTGAATAGTTTATTTCTGAATAAAGGTTTTGTGTGCTGACTTGTGTGCAGTGGCCCAATCAGTCCCCAGACATATTATAAGATGGAAGTAAAAAAGGCTTATTTAAACTGACATTTCATATAAGCTTGGTCATTCTGTTTCCTCAGAGGGAAAAACTATAACAACATTTACAGATATTTGCTGAATATTGTACAGCTCTGGAGTCTTTAGGTGCCCGCAGAGGTTTACAATTCATCACAGCCAAGAATTACTAAATATCTTATTTGTGAATACTACCATATCATAATTGAAATGGCGCAGTTTTGAGATGAAATAAATTCATTATAATCTATATCTAAGTTGCCAAAGTACACTTAATCCTAGTTTACTGTCATTGGGCAGCAACAGCTCTGTTGCTGGATTTGTTAGCTGGGGAAATTGAGGTTTATTTGTTTTTTTTCTTCCAATAGATATCACAGTGAAAAGAAAAATTAAGACCCAGTGCAAAAAGATTAAATTCCTTATAAGTATCTGTACATCAAGCAGCTGAAAACTCCCATTTCTTTTGCCTTTTTGAAGGCAAAAAAAAGTATCTGAGAAAAAAGTTGAACTCACCAATTTGTTACCAACAAAATGTTATCAGAGTCTGTCACATTTCAATTACCTGTGTAATCAAATCATAAATGAAAATCACACAGCATTCAAAATACCTCTAATGTTCCAAGTCAAAATATATTCTTTACAGAGAGAGGCAACTCACATCGTTATGCTTCAAATTGATTACCACAAACTGTACCTATAATTAGATATAACTAATGCAATTTAAGGAAGAAAAAACTAATATTTGAAGCTAAACACTGAAAATAATCTGGTTGCCTTGCAGTCAGTTACCAAGCAGAAAAATTTACTGTCTCACTAATTTATTATTATTAGAAGCATCAGACTCTTGATCTATTCTAAGGACTTAGCCACATATTTAAGGTAGTATTTCCCAGCTGTATTTCAAAACAACAAGCTTGCTTGATTTTTGTGAAATAAAAAGCACAGAACTCTTCCACTATTACTATAAATGGATGAACCAGAAGAGGTGGAGTAGGAGCCAACTGAAGACTGCTGCAGTATAACTATCCAACAGGCTCTCATTTTAGCTGTCTACATAGGAACAAACAAAAAAAGGAAGGATGAATTTAAAAAAATATATAATCTTGGTGAAGTTTCACATGTCAGGTCTTATGGAACCAAAGGAATATTTGGCATAATTTCGGCTAATATGCCTTTCTTAGGATCCCCAATTAATTGTCACACTGTGCAAATGACAGGACACACAAATATGCAGACAATATTCCATGACAGTGCCCTCCTCCAAGCCTTGGGGTTCTTCTCTAGCATTCTCAGATGATCATTTATACAATTAGGCCTTGACCCACCCACAGTTTTCCCTCCCACAGCAGGCATTGGGGGTCCCACTACCTTCTTGCTGACCTCCTTTTGTGTTTTTATCCACCCAATAGGCTTCTATAGGTAAAAGTACAACATGTCAACTGTGGAGGCTCATACCACAGCCTCCTTCCCTCCAAATAATTCCAGGGTGAGCACATTCTTTCAGGTCCCCCTAGATGAAATATCAGGCACAGATATTTCCCTAACTACTCAAGTAGGAGGATGGACAGAAGTTCCCCAACAACAGTAGGGACAACAGTAACAGCATCTACTAAGTGTGAAGGTCTCCTCCTCTTAGCCACCTCCCAAACTGCAGAATTCTCTCCTTGCCCTCTTTCTCAGCCATGCCAGGAATAATAGCTTAACAAGGAATTGCTCTGTTCTCCTCTGAGCAGCAGCTACTGCTGTTATTACTCCCTGCTGCCTCCCAAGGGCTTTTCTATCTGGTAACAAAACACAACACATAACCCAAGGCAGCGAGGCAAATAGAGCTACCTTAAACTGCCGTTCTCTGAAGCAGCAGTACATGAAATTTCAGAACAACCTCAAGAAGTGTGCTTGCCCCAACACACGGTTCATTTTCAATCACACAGAAGACCTTTACTGATGCTTTGTGCCCATTAGCAACATTTATTCCACTTATTGCTAGATGATGGTAACACTATGTCCCTTCCCACACTCCAGGAATCAGCAACTCTTTCTGGTTGCCCAGCGACAGAGAAAAGTAACATAAATATCGTGTACCACTTGTTACCATGACAAGAGAGGCCTAAGAGGGAGGCAGGAGGAGGTTGGTCCCCTACTTCAGACCTATCCTGGAAAACCTTATCAAGGACCAGAACTTAGTCAGACTAGACTCAGAAGACTGAAAAAACACAGTACTATGTTATCAACGCACAGCAAGAGTATCTCATCATGCTGGCATCGTAAGATGTCTGTTCTCTAGAGCTTCTCCTGCTCAGGGACATGGGAAGCCTCCTCTACAGTCCCCCAGACCAGCTGCTGTGCTGGTACACTCACTGCTGGCTGGTGGGCCCCAGGTACTGTGGTTTCCAAGGTGATTTGTGGGCTGAAGGCCTTGCATGTACAAGCAGGAACATCAGTCATTTAAACTTGCCTTATTTGTCTCAATTTCCAAACCCACGACACAACAGCACTTCATATTGAGCATGAGTCACCCACCTATAAGGAAATGGTCCAAGATCACTTCTACAGAGGCCATTAAACAGCACCTTCCAGCAAGTAACTCACCAGCATGACTAATTGAAACTCTTGACATCACACCTGATGCCAAGTTTTGTCACTGCTTATAATAGCAGCAACGTTCTGAGTAGCATGTTCACAACCTCCATTTAATGATCAGGATGGCACACAGAGCCCTCCTCCCACACAGTGAGAAGTGGAAGAGGAAATCTTATTACAAAGAGAACTGTCATATAAACAGTACTGAGCTCTTCTAAAGGCATTTTTAAAACCAGCTCACTTTAAAAACCAGTTCTACATCACCAAGACAAAAAACTATATTTTTCCACATCGAGCTCCACATTCTGTAAAATTTAACAGGAAGGGATACTACTGTGCTAATGTTTAATTTCTTCCTTCATGCAAAGTACCCAAAAGAAGACAGCTTTACAGAAGCAATCTGGATTTGGCAGCAGGACAAACCATTCAGTTAGAAATCCTCTGTATTGCACCCATATGCTCTGATCCAGCATCCAGGCTAAGGTATTTTCTGGAGGTGCTTAGTGCTCCCTTTTTTACTCTGCAACACTAAACACCTGACAATCCAAAAAGGAAAATAACTGCAGTGGCAGCAGCAATTCTGCAACCTTTACTGTAATCTGAGCTCCAGCAATTTTCCTCAACTGACCCACAATTTCACATAGTGCCATCAGCAGCTCTGAGTAAACACCACTGCCTGCTGCCAGGCCCAAATCTAAAGCCTGCCAAGTCACAGAAACATTTAGGTTGGAAAAGGCCTCCAAGAGCATCCAAGTCCAACCTGTGACCTATCACCACCTTGTCAAGCAGACCATGGCACTGAGTGCCACGTCCACCCAATCCTTCAACACCTCCACCACCTCCCCAGGCAGTGTGTCCCAGCACTTACCAACCTTTCCACGAAGTAATTCTTCCCAAATTCAAGGGTGAGCCTGTGTTACAGAGTTTTAAGGGCAGAGAAGCTGACAATCAAGAGCATTTGTACATTTGTGTTCACATGTGCCTGCATGCACAGGTTTGAGGACCACTGGTGAGAAGTACAGATTCACCCTCTCTGCTGTAACTTCAATGTTAACCTTGGGCAAAGTGCATTTGGAAGTCACACATATGAAAATCTGTTAGAAAGCTCAAAAAGTTGGCTTTAGCCCTCTTCTCTTTAAAGGTGTCTAAAGGCTGCACATTTAGCATAAGTTCTTGTTTCTACTAATGTACCAAGAATCTTCAAAAGAGGAGAATATGAGGGTGCTTTTCTGACTGAAACTGAGCATGTATAAGGACCAAGGAACACCTTTAAGCCTCTCAACACCTCAGTTCCACTGTTTCCCTGTAGCAGGAGGTCACATAGACTAAGCAGGTACTGAGGAAGTCCACTCAGCATCCACCAACAGCTTTTCTGCTGGGCTGCATTCAATCCCATGGACAGCAAAGTAAGAAATACAAGAACAGGTAGGTATAGCCCCAAGCTGTAAGTCCCATTTGTCTTATACCAGAGAAGAAACAAAACAAAACAAATCCACAAAGCAGCACTATGCATGTACATATTATTTAAGAGATAACCACAGAGATATGAAAAATAATTAAGCAGCACACACACTGATACAAAGAACATAACCAGAACCTTGTTCAATAAAAAATATGGTTTTCTTTTATACAAATGGGGTGCAGAAGAGCAGCCACAGAAATTTCTTCTAGGGAAAAAAAAATATATATAAACTGGCATCAAAGATGAAAAAGCTACTGAGGATTACCATTGCTCCAATACTTCATTTGGTGGTGTTACCATTGCAGTTCTCAGGAACTGCAACTTGTCAAAGTTTAATATACTTTGTCAATCGTGTGAACAAATTGACCTTACTCTCTAACTGAAAGTCACCACTCAAAAAACCCACCCACAACCAGAGACTGCATTTAGGGATTATATGCAGAGAAGAAAAGGCAGATGTGAAGAAATTAGTGTTCTGCTTTTATAGCTCCCGTGTTGATACTCAACAGCTGATGTTGAGTTTTAGCGGACACATCATTGGTTTGTTAATAGCAGCAGACATAAGAGCCCTAATGAAGCCCCATGAGCACCCTGACCACACAAAATCTTGTATTCTTGTTTCAGTACCTCAGAAAAATCAAATCATTTCTCTATGCTCTGCCTTTTAATTATTATTTTGCTGTGGGTGTTGGGTTCCCATTTTGTTTGCTTCCTCCTGTCACTACCCTTCATTTCCAGTATTCTGACATCTTGAACTGTCAAGAGTCAAGGCATAAAAGCTCTCAGACTTGATTGTCAAAATACTGAAACAATTTTCTTGTGTTTATCATCTTTGCTCTCTGAGTGTTTGCAATAAACCTGCTTCCAGATTCAATGTTTGTGTTTAGGAGGCTGTAGTATTAGCTAGAAAGGTTCAGAGTGCAATCCTAGTGATATTACAAACTACGAAGCAAGCACAAAAGAAAATCCAGAGCTCTCTATAGCCAATTTTTTGCCAGGTAACTTAGGAACAAATGTTTTTTTTTCCTCTCACTCTCTCTTTGAGACAGTTAATTTAAAAAGCATCAGAAATTGCTTGCTTTTTTTGTGATGGATTTTGTGCTCATGAGAAGGGACAGATAATGCAGGTAGCTGCTGTTTGGTCTCTGGGATGTTAGTCTACCCAAGAAGGCATCCAAATTCCCAGTTCAACAGGCAGGTTCATAAATTGGACAGTGGCAATTCTTTTTAAATGGAAACAGTCCCAACACAGGACAGAGTAGATCACAGCCATGATGGCCAGGTGACATCCACACACAGTATGATTTATGCTAATTGTAACAGAGCCTCAGTCATATCAGGCCCTAAACCACAGCTTGGGGCTGTAAAATGCACTTAAGATGTTACTGCCTCCTGAAGAAACATAACAATTAAATCAGTTTGTGTTTATATGTTAGTGTGGAGGTAGAATAGTGTTTGCATTGACCTCCTCAGCTGGCTCATCAAATCCAGCCTTCTACCACTGCAAACACAGTGGCATTAAGTGATTTAGCAAGCCTGTTGTCTCCTTCACACACACACATACTCACTGGGAAGTTGTTTTAGAAGCTCACTCCCCTCCCCTCTGTTTTATCAAAATTTCTACCAGTTTCCAGTCTAAGCTAAATTTGTAGACAGTTATGGGCTTTTCTCCCACTCCCAGGTGCTGTCACAGGACTTGAGTAGTTACTTTCTTCCTCCAGCATTTAACTCCTTCTATTTAGATCTATTTTGTCTCCCTATAATATTGTTGGTTAGAAAGTTACTTTTTCTAGTTCCCCTAAAATGAGGACATCCTTTTCTTCCAGCCTCTTTGTCCTTGTTCTGGAATTTACCTTCCTTGACCAAGAGATCAGAATAGTGAGGGTGCACACACTTACCACACCACCCCTTTCTCCTGTGGTTCTTCTGTAATGATACCATTTATTGAAGAACAAAATGGTACAAGTGCAGGAAAAGAAATAGTCTCCAATTGTGGAACAGAGTGTGCAATTCCCAGTGACCACTGATGATCTTTCTCTCCACTGAACCTTCCTGTACATAACTAGTGTAAAGAACATTGGACTTATCATTTTGGGACAAAAGTGACTTGGTTACGGCTTTTGGATTAGAAGGGAGGAAAGGGCTGGGAGTGAATTCCTGAAAGAGAGCAAGAGAAGATTTGCATCTTTAAAAAGCAAAAGAGAAACATCTTGCAAAATCTCCTCTGAAACCACTTGCACACGGAATCTTGCAGTGAATGTTGATCCAGAGCTGTGTCTGCACAAACAAGGCAGGGTACACATGGACTCAACAGTGCAAATGTGCCTTTTCTCTGCATAGCAGAGCTGAGTTCAAATAATGGATAAGCACAGATAGGTTGGGTTTGAACCAGGAAGATAAATCAGAGCATGGGTATGTCTAAGTTGTCTAACTTAAGTAATTTGTGATCTCTTTATTAGAAAAGTATTGTTACCTGCAGTCAAATTCTCTGGAACCTAAGCCCCCAGCACAGGATATAAATGTCAGCTGCTTCAACCCATACCTGAGAAAACCACATAAGACGATCTGGCTGCCTTTTTTTTCTCCCATCTATAGGAATTAAAGTGAATGTGTGAAATGCTCTTTTTTCTCTATATGAGCACTTCAACTCTAGAATGCAGGAACCCTCAAGGTACTTCTCATTTATCCACTGACACCACAGCAAAATTTTGAACTGGTGTCTCACAGAGACTAGAAACTGAATACTATTTACACTGTACAGGCACAGGTTCACGAGTCCTGCACTTTGTCTTTAAAGCAAGCACTCCATTTATCCAGAGCTATGGAGTGTGCAGTTTCACACATCTATCAGCCAGAGCACGGGCTGCAGTGAACTGCTGTGTTTTCTGAAATACGAACATTTTGATGAACACTGTAGGAGTGATTGGTGGGATCACCTATGTGTCCAAACAGGATGTATGGCACTCTAACTCACATCTCATCCAACTCATATCTCATCCATAAGGGGAATCACAGAGCCTGAAGGGAGCTCAAGTCACTGCTCCCACCTCCTACGTGGCAAACACTACAAGTGCTTAATACAACTGCTTGCACTTTCTTTTGTAGGTGAATACAATGAAGTGTTTTTGCCTATTGTCAGAACTGTCCCCTGCATTTACTTTACATTTTTAGAAAAGAAGGGAATATTCTTTCCCTAAAGGTGACTGAGAATGCTCTGCAGAAAGGATGATGAGACCCCAAATAATCAAGAAGAGAGAAAGTCTGACTGTGGGATGCAGTACAATTTCATATAAGTCCTGTAAGGATCTCAATGCACTGTTCTGTCCTGGCAAAACAAAACCATGATGACCACAAGTCTTCACTTATTAAGCCCTTTCTAAGAAAAAAGCCAATCAAATAGAGAAGTGAGGGGTAGGTCCAACCTAGAGACATGATAAAATAGGGTGGGCTCTGTCCCTATTTGTGTGTAGGGTACTCAACTCTTCTGCCAGAGTTCCATTGCTATGTGGGCTACTCAGCTTTCAGTGATTAAGGTGAAGAAGTTTTTCCTAATATCAAGCTAAGATCGCTATTGCTTCCAATTAGATTAATTACTTCTTGGCTTAACCTCAAAGAGAGGTTCATTTTTCATTGTTCATTGCCCTTCTCTTGTGAGTTCTTCATGCACGGGAAGAGATCTTTTTATGTTTAGATTGAACAAGCAGTTTCTCTTCTTAAAGGTAATATTTACAGCTTATAATTCTTGGTAAAAATGATAAGGAATCACCATGGGACTATAAAGATGAATCTCCATGCTCTCAGGAATACCTAAAACAGTAACACAACCAGGTTCATATTTTTATAAAGTAGAGCAGAATAACTACAACTACCTCTCACACCTAATATAATTCATTCCTATTAACACATTCCAGAATATTAACAACTGCATTTCCTGCAGTGCCATCACCTTGTTGCCTTTAGCCTGTATGCAGATACACCAAAGAGATTGTTCTGTCTCCTCACTCCATATCCCAAACAATTTTGAGGTTCCAAGGGATCACGTGTGTCTGAACAGAAAACAAATGTCTGAATGCCTTTAAGTTCAGACCCTCTCTATAGCTCCAGGTAATTATTTTGTACCCCTCATCAATTTGCAGAGGCAAAAAGCAAAAGAAGAGTTTTTATTATTCAAAGAGATCTAGGAAAAAAATGTAGCAAAAATTGATGATGTGGCTGTAGGCAACTTTTAGCAAGGAGTGCTGAAACAATTCCTTCAAAATCACCCATAGCTGACCACTCCTTAATACTTGTCAGACAAGGTCCAGAGCTAGCAGATAAGTTTACCTGACCATTTCTTACATCTACTATGCAAGCAGATCTCTGGAAAAGTGTGTTTACCAATAACCACATTCACTTACCTGTCTGAGGTCAAAATAGGGTTTCACAGCCTCCATGTTTGCAAACTGATTACCTCCCTGTACCTTCAGTCCCTTCTTCTATGTTGCAATGATTTCTCTGTGGGCTCCATTTGGAGAGCATCAAGGTATCTGTGTGAAATAGCCAGCAGTCATGCTAGAGAAAAGCTACTTCCATTTATTCAGCTGAGAACAATTAAATTGGCTGGGAAGGTGCCAGGTGTTGAGAAATTGTCCACAGGATTTTCTCCTTACTTTGAAGAATGCATTACTCATTTGATGTAGGTTTTTAAAAAAATGAGATTTTTCAGAATATCAACAATATACACATTCTTAATTTAGACACAAGACATATAATCCAAGTATTTGAATAAAATGTTATTAGCTTTCAATAACAAATTAGATTCAATAACCTGAAAGGCTCTGCTCTTTAGAGCTAGGTAAAAAAACCTAGAAAACAATCCTACTCCAATTGCAGTCCAAATTTGAATTACTCCACTCAGAATTTAGCAACTGGACCTGTCTCAAAGCAGGGACCACAGTTCTCCAAATTTAATTGCAGTTCAAAAGGCAGGATGTTCTGGAAGCAGGGGCTCTTAGACACCAGAAGATGACCTTTTCCCAGTCATAACTTTTCTACTTCCCACCTCAACTGCAGAAGCAGGACAGAAAGCTGAAGCCCAGCTGTGCAGCAGACCTTGGCCCTGGGTTGTGAGAGGCTGAGCAACACCCCCGTCCAAGCCCACTCTCATTTGTTGTGCTAGGGAAGGGATATACTCTCATTCAACCCCCAAAAGCAACAGCTCCCCATCTGTCCTTGTGACACTCCTGTGAAACACTATCCTTTGTCTATACTGGGGAAATGACACATGAAAAATGGGCTTGCCCAAGTTAGGATTAAGAAGATATGGAAACTTAACAGCATGACTGGTACATTTAAATGCCTATGTGAAACATAAAAAGCAAAGGTTCTCAAACGCTGTAGCTTTTCTGCAAGATAATTAACAAAGTTGTTCACTCCTTGGCTACCCACACGTCACTCACTGGCAATTTTCCACACGAAGTCCAAGTAATGCACCTGCAATCCATAAGAAATCTGTGCCAAAGCAAGGGCAAATGCCAATATCCCAAGGGAAGACCAAAACTACCATGCTATCTTTCAGTGCAGCTCAAGTGTATGCCAGCAGTATGGCAGCAGGTTTGTGGCTTGAAAGTCTGTTTGTAGATAGAATCCAAGAACAAGGCTCTCTCTTGAGCAGGACAGTCTGTGTGCTGCTCCAGGCAGGTGAATGTAGTTCATATGGCAGTGGTTTCACCCCCTGAACCCCCCCATTTTCACTGCAAATAAAATTCCCTGATAAAAGCCTTGTAGTTACAACTTGATTTATGAGGCTTGATTTTTACTGATGGCACTAGAAAAATCAGACTGCAGGTGTTGTGCAAACTCCTCAAAAGGGGAAGGCAAATTGAGGCTTAAATTTGAGGTGTCAGCTGTAGAGCAGATTTGGATACATTTCCCCTTTTTAACTGAAGAATGTTAATGTCAAAAGTTAAGCAGCTCATCATTAAAATCAGAATTTTAATCTGACCTCCTAACCACCACTGATATAATGAAAGAGACAGGCAAGAAACTCTAAAATGCACTTTGACTCCTCATTATTATAATGCAGAGCATTTAAAGGCTAATTTGTCTCAAAGCACCACAAAGGTAGGACCCTATCATTAACACAACAGGGGCCACTCTGGTGGAGGATCCATCTGATCTGTCTGGAGGAACAGAACAGGGAACCCACCCATAACATTCAATACTTTAGGAAAGTTTACTGTGGACTTCAGCCTGCTCATACTAATCCAAATAGATGGAAGACAGTTTCTGTGGATTGGACACGTGGGATGAGCAAATGATAATCAAGTGGAGAGTATGGGCTCCATGGTCTGTAACTTGGTAATGAGCAGCACTGCTAGAAAGGCCAGGTAGAACTGGATCTGAAGAACTAGACATGAGAGTGGCCATGGGTCTGTTTCCAATCCATCTATGTGCTCATACTTTGTTTGAGGTGGTGCCCAAGCACCAAACAGCCTCCTGCAGGGCATCCCAGTGACAGAGGGACTGCATGCAGCTCCATGCCCATGTGTGGCAGATCTCTTTTCCACTGTGGGATCTAAAAGGAGGCAAGTTGGTGTTTTCAATGTTCTCTGAGATCACCAGACACTGGAACAAGAGTCCAGGTAATTTTGCACCCCTTACACCACTGAAAAGCATCTAGCTAAGAATGATTTTTTAGATTGCTTCAGCTGTGGTTTGGTTTTAACTAAATTAGGACTGAATGGAAAGCATTCCAAATACAGAAATTCACTGTCCAATGCCATTGCCAAGCAGAAGAGAAACTTATCCAGGGAAAATATAATTATCATCACCACAAATCCTACAGAAGATATCCTGAGGCATTACCACAGGGTAATAAGGTTATAATCACCAATGATTATACAGAACTCCAAAATGCAGGCATGCCTTCATCTATGCAGCACCACCAGTCTCAGGTCATTGCTATTGACAGGACATGATTACATGGAAGAATTAAGGCACTTGAACACTGCTTCATCACAACATGCTTGAATTATTTAGTTCAAAACAGTTGCAGCACATCAATCATTTTTACCCTCAGTCTTCTAACAGAAGGGATTTTATTATTGCTAGATAATACACGTGGCAGTCTCCAAGGTAGAAGTGTAGCATACAGCACATTGCATCTGTATCCAAGGTATTTCAGCCCTTATTTAGCCTGCTTTCTTCAAGTTTTAAGTTTCCAGAAGTGTGATAACAAAGAACACTTTCCAGTTCCCAGAGAAGGAACACTGAGGTACGTGTAGGTGAAAGGCCCAGGGGGAGGAGGGGAATATCCTACCTGTGGGAATGCAATTTTAAACATCAACAAGTCCTCAATCAAAGTCATATGTAACCCATCATTTCTGATCACTGCTCCTAAGTTACATGGCATACAGAGCACTTGATAACAAATTATCCCCTTCATCTGCTTGCCAGAAGAAAGATGTCACTAAGTCTGTGGTTTACAGCACATTTACTATAGAAAATACATTTGGTCCCTTAAAAATGAAGCCTCCTTACCTAAGTTTGGAGGGGATCTGAAAAAAATCTCTCATCCACCTAGTTCAGTTAAAAAAAAAAAAAAAAAAAAAGTACACACACTGCAATAACAAAAAATTAAAATTTTTTGTTGAAAAACTTACAAGGCTACTCAAGATATATGATTTGGTTCTAATAACTCCATGCCTGAGTGTATGGATTGAGTAGAAGGCATTTCCAAATAATACATGTCAAAAAATTGAAGAGATGAGAATGAAGAAACAAAACCAGCCTGTCATTCCCAGTCCGGGTATTGAAATGCTCAGCATTTGATCTTAAGAAGTGGACAAAGGCCAAAGAAAGACTTGCCTTTCTTTCCAGTTCCATCACCTTGGAGATCACTTTTTTGTTCCTTAGAAGAAAGGGAGCGACACTGAACTATGAGAAATTAAAATTTTAGTCCTGCTGCAGTCTGGACTCCAGGGTATACTCAGCCAGTGACAAAGGTGCCTCTAAGACAATCTGTGGCAGCAGAGGGTCTGCCAGCTCTTTGTAAATGTCCCATTCAGACTTGTTGATTTGGTCTGTCTGTTCACACTCAGAAGGAATGCATCAACTTCTAGAAAATACTGTGCTGACTCCTGACCCTAATGGAGGGGGGATATGCAAACTGTATTGAACACCTTTTTATTACAGAAGCAAAGAGGTGGATATCAAAGAAGGCAAAAGGATAGGCAGAGGTTCTGGGGTCCAAAAGGCCTCCCCCATCTTGAGCCTGAATCAACGTGCTCTTTTGTAGGCAGTAAGGGCCAGTTAGAGGATGTTAACATAATGATACTGGAGGATACTGATAACTGAAGGAGACTGGGGGAAAGTATCAGTGCACACCCAGCACATCCTGTACTTCCAATAAAGCTGGGGAACAAAGCAATAGAGCTTTTAATAGGCAGCAGAGCCACACATTCAGTAATAATGAGCTGTAAGGGCCTGTAAGTAGTGTCACAATATTGGTGGTTGGAGCAATGGGAAAATGAACTTTGCAGCAATTCTGACAACCTACAGCTGCAAGTTAAATGCTCAAAAAGCTTTTTTTAAAAAATCTGCACAAGTTTTACCTCCTACAGGGAACAGCACAGAGGGCTTAAGTCTGTTTACCAAGGACCAGACCTTGGAAGAACCTGAGAATGACATCCCAGAACCACTACTGAATGTGGTAATCCCCCTAGGGGATGGGCTTCAGAAAAACCAGGTAAAACAGGAAACATGAACTCCAAGCAGAGCTCAAGCCAGGAGCACAACCAGTGAGGGTAAATCCATACCCTATTAGACTGAAAGCATGTAAAAGATTGGAGCCCTTGATAAATGCTGCCATACAGTATGGACTGCTTGGGGAGTATCTGTCTGAATTAAATCCTCCTATTTCACCAGTAAAGAAGCCTAACTCTCAGGAATATAGATTGGCACAGAAGTTAAGAGCCATAAACCAAATACCTATGAATATATGTACGTACACACATACCCCACCATACCACTCCTTACACTTTGACAGCCTCGATTCCAGAAACAAATGCTTATTTTACTGGTTTTGGATTTAAAAGATACCTTTTTCTTTTTTTTTTTTTTTTTAAATCCCATTAGACAACAAAGAAAAACATTTTTTGTCTTCAAATCAGAGAATCCCATAATGGGAAGAAAGGTGCAGCTGTGCTGTACTGTGCTCCCTCATGAATTGGAAATAGCTCTACTCTGTTTGGTAACACATTAGCAAAAACATATTGCCACTGGAACAATGGCAAGGTTACAATAATAAGGTAATTTTGTTGGAATGTGTTGATGAAAGAAGAAAGATTGATTGGCAGGAATATCAAAATGTTTAAAAAAAAAAATCAGAAGAATGGCAAAGCACTCCAAATCAACACATTCTCAGGACTGAAGTTATGAGATCCTTCTCAAGAAGTTATATGAAGAAATTCACAGGGGAACAGGTGTCCAAGAAGTACCGAAGTTTTTGCAGTTTTAACGGGATTTACTTGCCCTCTGTAGGCCACAATCTAGCAAAAAGGTGAAGAGGATGATTGAAAACAAAACCAGAATTTTTTAAGGTTTTGCCAGACAATTAATATCAAATGGGTAGATATCTTGCTGATTGCCTTGATGAGACTCACTTAATGAGGCAGTTAAAGAGTGAGTCCTTTTGAAGTATTGTGGGGGAAGTCACATCCAGCTAAAACATTGGGCAATTGAATGCGTGTTATTGAGGAAGGAATGATAAAAGATTATTTGCTATCTATTTTGTGCACATTCTATCATCTTAAAATAGGTACTTCAGTCAGCAATCCCTTTTTGCCCCAGATATGCCACTGCACATCTTTCAACATGGAAAATTTAGACCCACGCTTGGAGAGATGAGCACTGAAAGGAAAGGGAAAAGGACCTTATTTTGCCCTGGTGGTTACACAGACAGCTGGG
>VZTR01012663.1:32469-124388 GCA_013400775.1 Chaetops frenatus
TTTTTTTTAAATCCCATTAGACAACAAAGAAAAACATTTTTTGTCTTCAAATCAGAGAATCCCATAATGGGAAGAAAGGTGCAGCTGTGCTGTACTGTGCTCCCTCATGAATTGGAAATAGCTCTACTCTGTTTGGTAACACATTAGCAAAAACATATTGCCACTGGAACAATGGCAAGGTTACAATAATAAGGTAATTTTGTTGGAATGTGTTGATGAAAGAAGAAAGATTGATTGGCAGGAATATCAAAATGTTTAAAAAAAAAAATCAGAAGAATGGCAAAGCACTCCAAATCAACACATTCTCAGGACTGAAGTTATGAGATCCTTCTCAAGAAGTTATATGAAGAAATTCACAGGGGAACAGGTGTCCAAGAAGTACCGAAGTTTTTGCAGTTTTAACGGGATTTACTTGCCCTCTGTAGGCCACAATCTAGCAAAAAGGTGAAGAGGATGATTGAAAACAAAACCAGAATTTTTTAAGGTTTTGCCAGACAATTAATATCAAATGGGTAGATATCTTGCTGATTGCCTTGATGAGACTCACTTAATGAGGCAGTTAAAGAGTGAGTCCTTTTGAAGTATTGTGGGGGAAGTCACATCCAGCTAAAACATTGGGCAATTGAATGCGTGTTATTGAGGAAGGAATGATAAAAGATTATTTGCTATCTATTTTGTGCACATTCTATCATCTTAAAATAGGTACTTCAGTCAGCAATCCCTTTTTGCCCCAGATATGCCACTGCACATCTTTCAACATGGAAAATTTAGACCCACGCTTGGAGAGATGAGCACTGAAAGGAAAGGGAAAAGGACCTTATTTTGCCCTGGTGGTTACACAGACAGCTGGGAAGGTGGGAGGAATCACTTCCTGGGTTCATTACACATCACCTCCTCCTCCTCTGTGGAGTGGATAGCCAAATCAGTAGGGCCCTTAAAGACTACATTGATGCACCAAAATCTATCATAAATTCAAAAATTCTATGTTTATTGTGTTCTTTCGGGTTATAGAGCTAACTGTGTTTTTTTCAAATACAGGGTGTGACTTCTAAGAAGTGTTCTGTGGATATGTCCATAAGTGTCAAAGGGGAGAATTCGATGCCAGTTAAGGTTAAAAATCCACAAAGTTCACAGTAACTCTGGCCTGGTTTTGAAACCATGACAACAGTGTACCAGAACAACAGAAGAGTGAAGAGTCCTCAGGAACAGAATATTGTAAATCCTTATTTCATGACAATTAATTGTTCAAATAGACTCAAGCAGAAACTGTAATTGAGTATATGATTAAGTAATAACTTGGTGTTAGCTGATAGGATGAAAATATAACCTCATGTTACCTCAGATTATTGTAATGCTCAGCAACACACATCCAGGGAAATTTATATATGCAAATGATAACACAGGGAACCAGACCAAGACCACCACACATGCATAAAGAATTTTGTTATATAATTGTGAGTGACCAAGCACCTCTTTCTGTATTATTCATTCTTTATTCACCTTTTAGATAAAAGGCTGTGCCTGCTTCCTAGAAGGTGTGCTGGCAGCATTAGATGCCTGGCGCTCTATTCTGCAGAATGGTAATTAAATTAAACATCTCAACTCCTTTTGTAGATGGGCTTTTGCACACTGGAAGAAAACATTGCTTTACGGAAAGCAGTATTAACTAGTTGCCTGTTGCTCTATTCAGTGGCTCCATCAGAGCAAACATCACAGTTGGATATCTCACTTTGCCTTCAAATCAAAGAAATGCAATGAGAAAAGTACCAGTGGCCAAATCAGGTTGGCCACATTAAGACAGGAGGTCAGAAATAGAGAGGTTTATTTTTCAGAAAGCACTGTGTGATATTCTTGTTCAACAGGAGCCAAAGATGCTATTTTTTGACTGCTACCTGGATCACTGCATGGTTATTTCCATTTCCAGAAAAATTTGGAGGATGCACATTTCCTATGCCAAAGCCTGCAGTTCTGAGTACCCTGCCAGCAACAACTGCTGCAGGAGCTCAGCATATGAAGGCCTGGAAATAAAAAGATGTCAAGCTTAGCCCTAGTCCTCCTGTGGTCACTTCACAGTTAAAAATACAAACCAGATACCAACAACATTTTGTTAAGGCGTGTTTAATTTTGTTTTGCTTCTGAAGAAAAAGTATCTGCTAAATCCAGAAATTACCTCTGATTCTGTTTTTATATTGAGCTGTTACAAATGCTGAATTGTTATCATGAAGCTTTTGATTTTTCTTGAAATGTACAGACGCACTCTCATATAACTTCCAAATAGCTTGTAATTCCTGAATCACTTTCCTCCCACCTATTTCAAAGTGTATTATGTTATAGGCTTTATGCCAAGGTCGTCAGCTTGCACACAATGTAGATGTTAGGCTATTTTATTGGAGTTTCTGAACGGAAATGTCTCTTGTCTATTGATTTGCAAACTTGAAAAACCTATACTTTCTTCTGCAGCTGAAAAACTGAGACAATGTGGTTGACACAAACACTTTATGGTGTCAGGTACACACAACCATTATTGTGGAGAGCTGTGCTTCAGTGGCTTTCAGTTTGGACTTCATTCAGCACAAATCCTCTTGTCTTCTATGTCTTTCTTGTGTTTGGCATTCCCTGAAACCATTTACTTAAGTGCCCATAGAAATGTAAACAAAGCCATGAAATACCTCAACAATTACTGTACCTGACCTTAGGAAAACTATTCTTCTAAATTAGAGTACATTTGAATGAGGACATTTCATGGAAAAACATCCAGTAGGGATTAAAAAATGTCCAGGATCAGAGACTCTACCATTAGTAAATCATGCTGTGTCCTGTTACCCTGGAGTAGGGTTCTCCTTCAGTTTCTCTGTGAATTGTCTCACACAGTCCTACAAACAGTGTCAGTGCTTGGCCTTTCCTTTCCAGTGTGCCATGAGTCACACAGCTTGAAATGTGACTGTGCTGGCCATGCAGGCCATACTTCAGCAAAGGGGCTGAAGAAATGAGCTTATGAAACACATGTTAGATGTACTAATTCTCCATGTGAATCTCAGAGCAACCTAATCTTCAGCTCTCATACCTGGGGAGGACCAAAGAATACAAGGGCACTCCTGGAAAACTTCATGTTCACCAAGACAGGGAGACCCTTAAGTGAAACACGCCACTTCCCAAATGCAGTTGGCAATTCTAGAAGATAAGAGATGGTTATAAACTGCTGACCCAGGAGAACAGCCTCACTTACTACCTTCACTTCTGGAGGAAATCTCTCCTCCATTGCTTTCAACACTCCAGCCCTCCTTTGCCCTTTTCTTTCTTTCCTGTCCCTTGAAGGAATTTACCTATCCACTCTGTAATATTACCTTTTGTGCAGACAATTTTTGCTTCACAACGAATTTTCCTCTCCGGAATATGCTACTAAGTAGCTAATGCTAGGTACAAGAACAAGAAATACAAGCTCTGGGAAAAAAAAAATTTATCTCACTGAAAACAGTGCAGAGAACAACTTCCGTTCTATTCCAGAAATCTCTTCCCCTACAGAGTTGAAAGGGTAGCTAAACAAATAAATAACTAACAATAATAATAATAAATAATCATTTTTTTTATTTATCATTTAAACATTTGAAAGAATGAAAACACAGTGGAATGCAATGTCACCTGTAACACTAATACCAAATTAAATGTTTTTTAAACACCCTTCAGAGAAGTCAGGAAAACGCAAGGATCCTTGTGAATAAGTGATGCTCTTTGACATCCATAGAAATAAGTAAAACAAATCTCTGGCTCTAGCTGCAGAACTTATCTCAGCTGAACAACCTTTCCAAACAGAAAAGGATTCAGTTCCCAATCAGGTTCATCAGTGAAACACCCATCTGTATCTACAAACTATCAGAGGCAATGAACTTCACTCTTAGGGAACGTGCTGGTATTTTGGTTGATGCCAGCACTTCAGCTACACCAGCACGGTGAATAACAAGGAGTTATGCAAGGAGAAAGGAAAATGTATGTCTAAAAACAGCATGTGAGCCTAGGGCCTGCAAGTCAGCCAGCACAGCACCTCCACTGAAGCCTCAACACACCGAATGTTACAGATGCACTCCCATTGCTATGTGGTAGAGGAATGGATCTGAGCACATGCATTAAACATTTTGTTAAGCTCCATCCTGACCTGCTGAGATGTATAAACAGACAGCTTCCACTCTGTTTAATCCATTTAAAACATGTCTGACACCTTCAATGCTGTTAGCTCTGCTCTTCAGTTGCATCACTTAGCTCCAGTGGCTGAGCCAGCGTTCAGGGTCCTACACATGTATAATTATCTCTGCTAAGAAGGAGTACGCTCAGGAAAGACCTGCTGGCCTTGGGAGTGGAGCTGGGGGGAAGTCTGGGTGCCTAGAAACCAGCCCTTTTCATATTGCTGTGTGCACACAATTCCTCCACCCCCTGTCTGAATACTACACAAAAACCTTCTACAGTGGGTTTACTTTATATCCTTCTCTTTTCCTGAGTATTCCTGTTAAGGAATCTCAATGCTCTTGTAAAACCAGAGCACAATCTGGTTTCTGTCACAGAAATCACAGTGCAGAGATGGATTTGTTTTCTGTTTTGTCTGTGTTACCTCTTAGACTATGTTTTGTACTCCTTGAGATACTTTAATTGGACTTATAATTAGACCCTGCCCCCCTACCTTTGTGCACCTTTTCCCAGCTTCCTTTTCTAAGTGCGAGATCCTAACAATATTAACATTCTCCTCTGGAGCCTCTTGAGATCTTAGCAGTAATTTCATGCACCAATAATGTTTTACTGAAAACAAACAGACCTAAAACATTGGTAACCTGGGAATAATCACAAAGTCACATGTGTCCTGATACAGAGCCAGGCTGCCTGGTGACCTCTGTAATTACGTCACTCATTACCATATCCCCAGCCAGCTGCTTTCCCTCTGGGTCACAGAGTGAATACCTGTCCAGCTAAGCAGACTGAAAAGGTGTGACTGACAAATCAATGGAACCTAATGGGATAGAACCCAGGTGCCACAAAGCTTTAGGCTCACTGGAGCCGTTTTGCTGTAAGAGCTGATGATCAGATTCCAGGTCTGCAGCAGGAAACTGATTTTTATTCTGGCACAGCTCTGACATTATAGGTTTTAAAGGATTCAAGGCATCTCTTGCATTCTTACTAATCACAGGTCAACCTCTGTAATATCATTCTGGACACAGGCATGTGTGACTCCACTACTTCCTAAAATAAAGCAACTCTTCCCCTTAAAAGCACTGATGATTCCATATCCAAATATCTGTCCACAGGCAGCAAAGAAACCTTGGTCATGTGCCAAGAAATGTGCTAATCTCAAAATTATGTATTTAAGACAACTAAAGTGAAACATCACACACATACACACAACAAACACACTACACACCTGAACTTCAATTCTGCAAACACTGAGACATGTGCAGGAGAATGAGACAGTCTTGTGTCTTAGTACAAACAGTAAATATCTTTGCAACAGCAAAACACTTCCAGGAATCCCTTACAGCATAGATGTCTGGTGCTTGTTTTACAAATTGCAAAACTTGGCACAAGTGCACACAAAAAAAGGACAAGTTAGCTTTTTAGTTTCAAGACCATCTTCCTAATTACAACTGGAGCTTCAAGGGGGCAGAGAACACTGAAACAGGGAAACAGATTATTCTGTGGTATTTGGAATCTTGGCTGTTCACGCATTTTTAAAAGTTTTCAAACAAATGTGCATCAAAAAACAAGAAGCCAAAAATATATCCTTCCTTAGATAAGAGGAAAGGAGTAGCTGGCCATTGAGATTCATCCCTGAACAATTTTTATGGGATTCCATGCAGTTTCCAGAAAAACTTTTTAACAACCTAGATGTAGTATATTTATTTTCCCAGAAATTACTCCTCGCTTTCCTAAAACTCAGATACAAGACATTTCGGTCTTAAGCACTCATACTCTGAGGTGGTCTAATTGAGAAAGAGCAGCTACACCACAGTTCAGTTTGTTCATGGCCCTCTAAGACACAGAGGCTGAACCATCCTCTGGGGCTGGCACAGCCTGGGTCACTGGCTTACACCAAGATCCAACTGTAAGCTCTCTGTTGGCCTGACTGAGGCAACAGGCAACTGGAAAGGGTTTGCAATACCAAAAGGCAGAGAACAATACAATACCCTACATCTTCAAGCAGATTACCTTATTCATAAACTATTTTAATTGAATTCTGTTTCTTTGGTCTTAAACACAATGAAGTCACTCATCTCGATTTCAGTCAACAGCAATATTTCTGAATTTGCTGTTAAACTAAAACAGAGAGAGTTTGTGGTTTTCATCAAAGTTTTTTTTCCCCCTTGTTTTTAATGGCTTGTTGAAATCCACAGAAGAACAATCATTTGCTCTCATTATGTTTCAGTCTTCAATTATAGCATGACAGAGGGGCAATCTTATTTCAAAATTACTTTTTTAATGGGAATAAGTCAATCTCTTAATTTATTCAATTCTCAAACTTCACTACAATGACAAACACTGTACATAAGTTAAATCAGGATAACAAATTACAGTAAGCAATATAAAACCACAGAAATGTAATTAGGCAGTTTCAACAGTTTTTCTTGTCAGGGCAATGGAAAGCATGCAGATGAATCTGAAATTTATATTGAATTTTGTTGATTTCAGCCTAAAAACTACCTCATGTGATAGAGTCAGAGACCTCTGGTGGATGCTTTCCTTGGGTTCAAGCTATGACAGATAAAAAGTGCTCCAGGAACAGTTGTTTAAATAGCCCTCACATCAAAGTCTTCATGGATTCATTCACATTGGCACAAACTGGATTTTATTTCTCCTTCTAGACTTCTCAGCTCTATTAAATACCACCATCTTGGGCATTAAAGACAAACCTCCAGTCTGTCATTCTGGCATTAAGTATTCCAAAAAGATGACAACTCAGCTTTGCCAGAGACTTTGCTATAACCCTGAACAAACTGTTTTATCTTCTTTCTCCTCTCTTTATCACAGCAACTTAGATTGCAGCTTCTTTAGGAAAGAACTTCATCTTAGCAGACAGAGTAAGGGACCCTCAACTTAATTGAATCCTCTAGGCACCACTGTGATTACAAAACAACAACAATCAGGGGGAAATGATCAAATAATTAATATGAAAAAAAAACAGAGATGCATCTGCTAAATTATCCAAGTAGCTGCAGTTACTAATAACTTCCTAGATCATTGAACCTAAGCCAACAATAAAAATCAAATTTATTTTTGCTACCACTTCCTTCTGTTGCCATCACCCTGTAAGACTGAAAAGTACAACGGCACATTTAACCTAAGTGAGGAAACCACTGCTGCCAAGTGCTGCCTTTGGGCAGAAAGCCTTGCAGGGGAGCTTTTCCATTGCAATGGTTTGCAAAGTCATAATAATATTTCTATGTCCATATTAAATTTTATAGAGGCCATGTTTTTATTACCAAATGTAAATTTGGGGCCTCTATTACCTGCCACACTGTCTTAAAATAGTTCCAAGGTTATGCTGTCACCACATTGCTCCAGAAATTTGTAACCCTAATTCAAGCATTGGAAATATAACACAACAAAAAAAACCAATGTAGCACTGAGCACAATTTTCTACTAGGATAAGCTAGGGAGTGTCTGAGTGTCTGGAAATTCATCTTTCATATTGTACCCATCAGCAGCCTGTAAGTGAAGATCACACCTCAATCAAATGCTCAAATGGTAATGGCTCTTGTGAAGCCACTTCCAAAGTGTCAAAAGACAACAGCAAGAGTTTTCTGAAGTCCTGAAACAAATTGTTTGGCTATCTGGGAGTGAAGCAGGAGAAACCTGCTTCTGCTCCCCTTCACTTTGTTCTCAGTGTACCCAGCCTTGGCCCCAGGTCCTCTAAGCTCAGCTTTATTTGTGAGATCAAAAACAGCACTCTTGGAAGATGTAACTTTCAATCTAGTACAGAATAATAGGATAAAGCTATAAAGTTCCTTAGTTGCCAGATATTAAGGAGACAAGGGAACTTTTTTGCTTTTTGCATACAAAGGCTGCTAAAAGGTCAGGAACTCCATGGAAAATACTCCACAGACACACTGTTTGGCAAGAAGCTTGTTAAAGCTTGAATTTTGCCCCAGCAGGAGGGAGCTGGTATTAAGAATTTCACAGCCCCACAATTTGAGTTGTCATACAACACAGGGGACCAAGGACTTGAGACTTCTCTTGTACAGCAGCCCACCACACACCGATGAAAAGCACTGTGCTTGAAGCACCCTCACTGCTGTATCACACAGAAATATAACTTCACTTAGTGGAGAGACAGCAAGACACACCAGAGAACCTGCTGGCAAGCACCAGGTTCAGCAAGTAACTCATGAGCAGGATAACAATGGACTGCAAAAATCTATTTAGACTCCCATAAAGCAGCAGCTTTATTGAAAACGCTGACCTAAGGATGCTACACGCTTTTGCACAGTGAAACAGTGTGATCTGTATCACATTAGGAGCTGTCTTGTGCACAGATGTGAAAGAGATGGCCCATTTGTACACATTTCTCCAAGATAGAAAATATTTTAAAATACTAAAAAGAAAACCAGGTTAAAATGTCTTGATAACTCTCTGTTTTACAGAAATTACTGAGTCAAAAATCATTGCTGCTACACTGGGGATGGCTCCACTCTTCTTAGCTGCCAAGGTTTCATAACTGTACATAAAACATGCTCAAAATGGACCTCAGAACAGCATCTCCACCTCCATCCCAAGACAGTAAAAGTGTTATTAAAATGTTTTTCATTATCATGCAGGAACTCTAACTGCAGGAGTAGGAGGGCCAAAGCCTGACCACCCAGGAAAATACAGGGAAATCTCAATAAATAGAACACAGGAATTGAAGCAAAGGAGAAAAGCTCTGCTCAAAGAGACAGCTGAGCAGAACCCAGTCACAGTAGCAAGAGAACCTGCAGTCTTCCCCCAGAAAGGGCACTCTTTCAGCAGTTAGTCATGAGGACAAGGCTCTGTGCCAATACCACTGTTTCCTACAGCATCAAACACCTAACAGAAGGTAGTTACAAAAGAAAAAACCATGCAGTGGACTCTGGGCAGAGACTTGTTAGCAAGTCTAATATTAGATGTATTGAAAAATAGAACAAATATATTCCCCATGCTTTGCTTCAGTCTGGGACTTTGTTTTAATGTATTGGCTATGAACATCCACCCAAGAAATGATACACATGGTGATTATGGCCCTCTTCCCCTGAGCTGCTTTTCAGGACTACAAGGAAAATAAAACACAGTAGCATCTATGCCATGGCTCTTTTGCCTTTGTCCAGTAGGACCTTAGTGGCATGAAAAAGAAAGCATGAAGGCCATGACTTGAGACACTACATTTTTGTATTTATAGTGTTTGGAAACCATAAAGTTTTCGTGATCTTTAACAGTGTGAACCTCATTTTCTGAATACTCAGGTTGCACAACCTTGTCAAAGAGCAGCAAGTACCTCAAATTTCTGTGTTGCTTAGAGACTGCTGTTTGACACCACAGCAGAAAATAAGAATTTGCACGACCAAACAACTAAATTGAAACAATAAATTGACATTTTTACTGGTTTTATAGCTTGTTTGTCTCTCTGACTGCATCTCAGGTGCAGGGTGAAGATGATAACAGTAAGTTACACTCACTGATAATTCACTTAACAGATTATTCAGTATTGCTGCAGGAAGCAAGGCTGGAAATATCTTTTGGAAAATAAAGATACTTTGCTTTTAGAGCAAGATGCAGTGTGAAGTAGAAAATGTACAGGGACTAATTTAAACATGAAGAACAACAAACAGTAAGCTGCTACCAGTCCTTCAAGCATTGCTCAGGCTGAGACAGGGATTCTACAGGAAAAACACAATCATTTAGCCAAAGCCCCATGAGAAAATATACACAGAAAAGGACAAAAGATTGACATAAACCCATGCAGAATCAGAGAGTTTTAAAATTATTTAGTGTCTGATTTGGGAATTTATCCACTTTTCCCTTTTTTTTTTTTTTTTCCTTCTTAAATAGGTCCTCAGTTGATTAACCATATAGATTATTTTCTGTATAGAGAGACAAAAATCACATGTATCCAATGAGAAGCACAGCTGTCAGGAAGATAAGTCCATAGTGCATGGAACTATCACTCACCCACAGGGGTGGAAAGGACTTCAAGAAGTTACAGGGCAAACTTCCACCTCACGGCAAGCTCGGTTTTGCCCGTGTCATTCCTGATCAATATCTGCCTGACTGGCAATTAAAGACCAGCCACAGAGACTTCAGATCCTGAGCTGAAAGTCTAATCCCCTGTCCTTTTCTGTTGGAATGCTTTTTCTTAATCTTTTCTTCCAGAAATGTAAAAAAACCCCCACATTATCCACTACAAACCTGGTGTATAAGTGGATGAGTGTCCTTCTTTCTTTAAAAGGAAGATTATTTCAGATATGTTGATATTCTGATAATCATCACCACCCTTAAAGTGGAGAAATATACCTAGGAATTGTGGTACATCTCCTTAGAATCCATGTGTAAGATTAAGCAGGCAATGAAATCATAATTTCTGGGGAACATCCACTCTAAATCTACAATATATTCACTGTTGTTAAAAAAGAAATTTATACATCAGAGTTTTGGCTCTTATGATTAATGCCACTTATTTTCTGGTCAGCATAAGATCAGTTATGAAATCTAATTCCATAAGACAAAGATATATTTATACTAAGAATAAAACAGAGCCATTTCATGTTACGAACATGATGCAGCCAGAAGTTCTTGTTCTGCTTTTAGCAACAAATGCCCCCAAAAAACTCAACAGGCTTAGCTATTTGAAGAGATCTCTAAATCTCAGAAGACAAATTTTCATTGGTAACAAGCAGAACCAGCCAACTTTCTCATTTGAAGGAATAAAAAAACAATAATGAAAAACCTTGAAGAGAAGCAGATCATAAATAGTCCCCCTGCTTGCTTTGCCTTCACTGTATGTCTGTAGGGATTTCAGCCAAGCCTCCAAGGCTCTCTGCAAATTCTACCTGAGCCTTGGCATCTCCGTGGTATGTCCACCTGTCACAGCAGAGGCCAAACTAAACATTCCCTCCCTGCACTCTGCAGACCCTGTGGTGACCTTCCCTCTTCTCAGCAGCCTGAAGCCTTCTGGCTTTCTCTCCAAGGAAGATGAGTGTCAATTCTTTTTAAGGGACTAATTTATGCATGCAAGAAAAGGTAAATTTCTGTATACATTTGTATAAGCAAGCTCTGGGTAAGGGAAGTGGAGAGGGGGATTTTCTGGGAGGCTTACTGCAGATCTGAACAGAAACAGAGTTAAGCCAGTGATCTCTGCATCACAAAATCCACCAGTGTTAATTGCAAAACATAGCACCAGTAAAGCCAAGAAAGCTCAGTGAAGATTAAAGGAAACCTTTTTTTAAGAAAAGCTATCCACGTTGTCAGTTCTCCAAAGGATCCAATAAACTTCAAGGCAAACAAGAGGTCCAAATTCTGTCCCTCTGGAAAAGTTAGAACAGCAGATCCTGGGACTGTTGTCACATATGTTGTAAAAAGGCTAGCAGCATGTCTCAGACTCGACTCATGTCTACACAGAAATGGTAACAGGCCTTCTTAAGCAGAGCTTTTGTTCTTGAATCATCATCAAAGCTCTCCAGATCCAACTGAGCAGCCTAGAGCCAGGAGGATTCGTTGCTGCGATGAGGTCTTTTCCATCAAAAGCATATGCATGGCTTATTTAGCCAGACCCCATTCCTCTGGGGGATGGAGCAAAAGTACCCTTGTACAAAAGCAAGAAAGAAAGACAGGCACCTCCATCTTGAACTAACTCTGTTGGGAAATATATTTGTGTGTGAGGATGAGCTACACACATATTACATATAAAATTCTCCTCAATAAACAAGAATTCAAGAAGCTTGCTTTTACAAAACAAAGGTGGAATAGCACAATCCAGCATCAAGGACAGCTGTGCTTGGCTGAGGGCCACAAGGGACAGACACCCAGCTCCACACTTCAACCATCCCAGTGGTGTGAGTCGGGCACACATTGCACCCACTGCATCTATAGCAAATCTCACTGGGACAAGAGCACTTATCACTGGGAGAGAACAGGCCTTCAATGTCCTTAGTAACAATATTTCAGCATTTCAAATGACAGAGCAATATTCCAACAGTGCTCAACATGAAAACTTTGAACTCTTGTAAAATTCTGCACTCGGACTCTGAGCAATGGCCAGATCAGCTGGTCCCCAAATAGCCAGGCCCAGTCAGCCACTAGGGAAGGGAGCATTCACACAAGAAAGTGCCCTACCTTCTGAATGGAAGGGCTTTAACAATTTACTGTCACAAGAAATGCAATACTTAAAACAAGGATACTTATCTATAAGCTATTTGATTTAGAAATCACAGAAAAAAGAAACTTGTGTTTCTTTCCTAATACGACCCTTGACCAATCTCCCAGCTGCATTTTAAATTGATAGAGCCCTTTTTTCAATTCAACAGTAAAATGAGGCTGTGATGATTCAAGATTAGCTTACAGTGAGTGGAAATTCCAGATTAGCTTTCAGTCAAAAATATCGTGGGACTGTGGTTCACAGTTCTACACTCAGCTTGCAAACACGCTCTGGAAATATAAGACCCTAAACAACAGATGATATGGCAAAGCTAGTGGATGCCACATGGTGAGATACAAAGCCGTCAATGAAAGGAGATGCCTCATAAAAAATTTTTTAAAAAGTAATACCAAAAATTGACTATATTTATTTCATACTCCATAGGATTTGGTTCCATTCCCAAATGTTGCTATACCAATAAATCCTCCTTCCCTCGGAAGTTGCAGCAACACAAAGGATAGAGGAAACGACACATAAACAATCTGTGTGTTGACAAGAAGGCAATTTTGTAATATGTTGTTATTTATGGCCAACACTTAAGCAGATGGAAGATGCATCAAAATGAGAGTTTCATTTAGAACACGAGGCCAGGGAGAAGTGTCTGCAGGAGATGTGCAGCATGGGAAAACATGAGGCACTTCACAGCTAGAACTGCATTACAGCGTTTGTGGTAACGTGCTGCAGACCAGGTAAAGATGTAAGAGAGAGAGAACCTCAAACAGGCAGCAAAAAGGAGTAGGAAGTGAAATTTATTCAGAAATGCACATACCCTGAGCAGCCCTCTTGCTTCCTGAAGGAAGTGGCACATCCCATGACCTGTCCCGCTGGCAGTCTGCCCTGTTGCTGCTCCTTCCCCTGGGACATCCCTCACTTTCATGGGCTCAGGCACCGAAGCACAGTCACAATGGCAAAAGCAGCTGCACAACCTGGCCCTCGCTCTGTGCACTGACCAGATCTGCATCTGTCACCCCCACCACATTCATTACACTTCCCAGGGGCCTTCTGCCTCGGGCACTGCTGGGAGCACCCGGGGGTACAGTGCAGGAAAGGAATGGACGGGCCAGTGAGTGATTTCCAGCCATAACTCACAGCACAGCACAGCAAGCAGCTCCCAGCAAATGAACTTATTTTAGCTACATCGCTTTCCATCATGCTAGCTCATGCACAAAACGGGAAAATAAGTTTACAAGGGAAAAATATTTATGCCTCCTCCTTCTCTCCTTCCCCACTATTTTGTTTCATTCTAAATCAGTTTGGAAGCCCTGCTGGCATCAGGGCCCTGGAGTGCTGGCAGCCTCAGGGAGCTTGAACTATCTGAGAGTCCAACCCTCTGTTTTCCTCTCAATTGGCAAGGCTCCTTAGTCATACCATGGGACATGAGAGGGAGAAAAGCAGTTTTAGAATAGCAGTCTCTTTCTAATAATTGATTTAACTTCCCAATCAAAGCTGAATTTTAGGAGTTTCCCACCCACAGAGGCATCCCCCTGCATGCTAGGATAATAACCCCCTCACCTCCCTCCCACACCCACTGGCAATTCAACTCCTCATGTCACATGATGGTGTTCTCCAAGGGTTAAGTTTGTGGTTTGGCTTCCAAACCAGTTAAATGCTCTGTATGTGCCTTTTTGCCTCCCTCTGCTGACCCTGAGCTCATTAGCCAACTTCCGTGGCCTTTGGCAGGGAGGAAGCACCCTCAGACCCAGCCATGTATTTTGCAGGAATTAGCAGGAGAGCAAGTGAAAATGCTGTTTAAGACCCTGCCTAGGAGAAGACTGTGCTATGAATGGTCCCTCTGACCAAGCCCCAGGAAATCTACATGGAGTCACTCCCCAAAGTACAAACACATAGGAAATTAGGGTTCATTAGCTCTGCTTCTCTCTGAGCTATTCTGTTTTTTTCTAGGCTTCCTACAGCTTCATCCAAGCTCCAGGAGGCTGGGTTAAAAAACAGGACTAGGGAGGGACTCCTTTTCCTTTGGTGATGCAGGTGGCCCAAATGCACAGCAAATTTCAGTTTCAGAGGTTATCTCTGGAGGTCATAGTTCTCTTGTGCTAATAGCTGCTAGACACTAGTCTTCATATGAATATAAAGTCAACTACCAAGAAAAAGAAGTCTAAAATATTTTTCCAGTTCGTCTAGGAATATGTGAAAATTCAAATGAAATTTAGCTAACAGGTATGTCCAGGTAAAAGTAGAAATGAAAGTGTTCAAACAAACCACCTTCAAAATTGATCATTTTGATATTTCTTTTCAAAATGTTTCTCTGTCCCCTGAGAAGTATTTTCCTTTTGGTTTTGGTGAAGTGCACAATTTCCCTTTTCCTTCCAGTGACTGAAACACTGTTTCACCTAATACTTTTTCCCTGTTTTGATAGGCAAAAAGGCTGCACTTCCTGCTTTACAAAAAAATGCAAGAAAAAAAATTTCCCCATTCAGATCAACGAGTGGTTTAGGCTTTTTTTAGGAGAAAAGAAATCTGAAATTCTGTGAGAGGTTCTGTTTCTCTTCGTGCAGCTTTTCACAACTTTGAATAGTAAAACTGCAAATTAAGCTTGGAAAAGATACAACTTTGCTTTGTAAAAATGCAAGTAGGACATTTTTAGGTCTGATGCCTCAGCAGGCTTAGCTTTACTTCAACTTGAGTTAGGTCTCTGTCAGTATTGAGACTGCAAGGACAGAGATACAGCCAAACGCACGAGTTACAATAACCGAGCTGAAATGAAAAACTTACAATGTTATGTTAACAGCTAGAGTGGAAAATACAGACATCACAGCTTGTTAAGCTGGGTTACTTAGAAAGCTTGCCAGAGCTGTTTTGGCAGTTAACACGCTGATAAGCACCCCCAAGGTGAATTACAGCAATGCTGCTGATGTCAGAGGGACATTTTGCAGAGAGCACTGCCTGATGGCAGAGCAGGGCACCTCACCTGGGCTGCTTGGAAGAGACAGCAGCGACGTGTGCCAAGGAAGTCAGCACACAACAGATAAAGAGGCAAAATTAGGGTTGTTTTTTGTTGTTGGGTTGTTTTCCCGCTTTTTTTATAAGAAGTCCCTTTTTCTCTGGGGATGATTATTAAAAGCCTTGTTTTGCTAATTATAAAGGTTAAAGTAATTTTAAATCCGTGGAAATTAATAGAGATTAAATTTTGTAAGCTACCATGTCTTCTTATCCTACATATCTTGATAGCTCTGACGGCTTTGGCCTTTGCAATGATCAGGAAACCAATCACCCCCACCCCAATGCCCTGGTTACAGCCAGCCCACAACCCCAAAGAAAGCCAGTCCACACAACTCACTTCTTCCTTGGTTTTCCTGCAAAAACTTACCCAAAGTGGTAAGTGAACAGAGCAGGGCAGCCGTGGGGGCCTCGGGAAGTTTTCTGAAGTGACAGGAGTCAGAAACCCTCATGCCCGCCTCCCAAAACAGAATAAATAAATAATTAAATCCTTGCACACTTTCCCCCTAAAAACATTCTTTATACACAACTTCTCACCATCTCTGTACAACCACATCCATGATTTTCCACAGCTGTGCTTCCCCACCCTGGGAAATCTTAAACGCTGAGATGTGGATGGGCAAAATCACCACAACCAAAAAAGGCTCTAAATCATGGCTGAACCCAAACCAGTGGGTGAGTTGTCTTACATTGAACCTTCAGTCATTGCAGCAGCTTCCACGTATGTTAAGCAGCACAAGGGGATACTCATCTCCATGTTTTAAAAAAAATAGAAATACTTCTGGCCAGCTAAACAGCCAGAGAAGCAGACAAACCAACATATTTTAATCCAAACAGGAATTTAGCTGTTTTAGCTATTTTCACTTCAAGGATTTATAACATGCCCTGCCTCCCAAGTGCATTTCCTTCTCCAATGTAACTATTAGTCAGAATACTATGAAGAGGTTTACCAAAGCTTTTCAGAAGAAAAATCTGAAAGGAGAGAAGGTCCTGCCCTGCCCATGGACCCAGCATCTGGCACCAGGCAGCAAGCTGGGTTGCTTCCTCCCCATCCCCCCCTCTCTTCTGTTCATCATGCCTGCTGTCCCAATTTTTCACATTTAAAATGCACAAGGCAATTTTGGGAGGCTGAGACCAAGGGCCAGGATGCAGAGAAAGCAAGCTGGTGTGAGTGCAGAGGTGTGGTGGGGCCCTGGTGATTTACACGAGCTGAGCCAAAGGCTCGCTTTGCCTCCTCCGAAGCACAGCGCTATTCCTGTGACCATAAAACAATAAATAAGAAGAATAAAAATGCTCTGCACGCATTCTAACTTGAATAATTGCTTTCTGTCTCTTTCCATTCCCCTCAAAGTGTCAGCAGGACACAGCTACTCCCATTACTTGCTTTGCTAACCCAAAGAAAGCCAAGCTCTTAAAGTCATACATCCTGAGAAACATTAGGAATGTGTTTACACAACAAAGCAGAGGCACCTTAGCAGCAAATGGCAACATCTTTGTGCTACCTTGAAAGATCCAACAGGGACACAATAGCAGCAAAGCAGGTTTTGGAACATTAGCCAAGTATGAATATATGAGGGAAGCCAGGAAGGCTTTCAGCACTTGCTCTAAATCTCCAACTCTTTCTCCTCCAGTTCCAGAGCAGAACTGGTTTGTTGTTTGCTGGCTGGTTACACCAGATTAACCTCCCCAGTCACCAAAATGGATATCCAGCTCACTGGAAGCATTTGTACCTTGGCTGGGGGCATCCTTGCTGGTGCATCTTCAGTGGCTGCCTTACCTATGTCAAGGCAGTACACTACACACTTGCTTGGGCTTGCTGTGGTCACACTTATTTGCTTACAAAGAGCCAAAAGAAAATTGTCTGAAGGGTCCAGACAGAGAAATCTTTGGCAGCCCTGTCACACACCAAGTGCCTCATTACATAGTGGCAGATGGTGACAGAGCAGTCTGCTGCTTTGCTGACCTCCAGCTGTTTGCTCAAACCTATCCAGGATCACGAGGACAGAAGAGGTATCTACAGCTCTACAGGTCTAAATTTGGCCCAAGAAATTCACAGTTCCTCTAATCCTTTCCCTTCTTCTGACATAGCCTGTGCTTCCTGACCCAACCTCTCCTGTAAATGCAGACATGAACACAATGAAAGAATGAAATCAGTAAAGACACTTGTGAAGTAGAAGAGGAAAGACAGTCCAAGGGCCAGAGATATATGGATGTAAACACCGCAGAGGAAAAGGAGATTGGAAAGAAATGGTGCAAGAAAGAAATAAAATGAGAAATCCATGTAGAGATTTGTACTGGAATGGAGCTGGGAGATGCAAGGTGGACTGTCAGAAGCTCTGTGCACTGGTCTGGCCCTTCTGTTTATCTCTACGATAATGGTCCTACCACTATCAACCCATAGGTGAGTGGTAAAGAGCTTAGGAGCTCCTCACAGGCAATGTGCCACACAGATTAAAATAAGAGTGCAGAAGAGAAGGAAGAGGGGCTGGAGAAGAAAAAAGATAAGAGGAAGATCAGAATCCTGCTGCTTCAACAGGCATTTGTCTCTGTGTGATTTTACCTGTTCAGTGACATGCTGTTAAATTTCCTCTCTGTCTTCCAGGATGGGAAAGTCCATACCCATGCAACCATGACAACAGCACCCAAATACAATTATCTGCACAGTAAAACATGAAGCTTAAGGGACTGATGAAGGCAAAAAAATCCTCTACAAGGTTTACAGCATGAGTCCCTTCAACTTCTGAATCACCAGTATGAAGTCAACCACCACTGTACATTTGAAAATATTTCAGGGGCTCATTCAATATTGTTGGGAACAGCTTAGCATTTTTGCTACGTCTAAAAGAAACAAGTAAACAGGAAAAATCACACAGTAATACTAAGCTAGCACTTCTCTCTAAACACTGAAATATATTGACACTTTTGGTATTGTCATTATAGGTGCAGACTGGTATAAGTCTTAACGTCTGGAATAACTGCATTTGTCCATTCACCATCATCTGCTGCCAGAAAAAGTTACAAAACATACACTAATGGCACTCAGCTTCATTTGAGTACTGTAGGAAAAACAAAAGCCACCTTTCCTAGGGTGGGAAACACCACAACTCAGAGTGCAGTTTTCCCTCTGGCTACAGGAGGACATCTGGCAGTCATGGTTAAAGGACCTGAAGTGATTTACTGATTGTTCAAGCCTGCCAGAAACTGGTGTGAAAGTACAGCTCTGCATTAGGCTGAGGTATGTGGAACCAGTCAAATACACCTCAGAGACAATCCTTCTAGGACTCTTTGTGGGAATAGCTCTGCAAGTCTGTCCGTAATGAGTTATTCTTGCTAACCTTTATATTGCTTTATCAATCTAGAAGCTCCAAGCAAGATCGGGGCCCCAGTAAATTTTTGCACAGCACTCTCAGGCAGAATCCCTGCTGCAAGCCTCTCTGGCTGAAAGCCTGGCACATTTCAGTGGAGCCAGGATACAACTCTGACCCAAGCAGAGAGCAGAAAGCCACACAACACTGCAAGCCTCTAGAGGAGCTTGCCATAGAGTGCAGGACTCCAGGTTTTGCACCCTGGTGCACTGCCTGGCAGACCCCCTTCCTTCCCAAGAGCCACGTGGTGGGTCTGTAGAGTGACCCCTGGAATAGCAGCTTTGCAGAAGGGCAGCACTGGGCAGTACAGGGAATTCCCATGAGCACAGGAACGGGAAGTCAGGTACCAAACACCTTCTGCCCCTGACAGCTTTCAGGTGAGGAGTGCTTCCCAGTGGGGCAGCTCCACTGCCAGCACACACTTTTTGTTATCTCAGTAGCTGATAGGGCTAACATCCCCTAAGTCCAAAGTCTTGCCTGAAGGCCCTCAGCTGCAGGTCAGCAGTGAGAGACTGACCAAATCCTACTGGTTCTCCCACCCTGGGATAGCCCTTTAGAGGCATTACATATTGTCCCTGTTCAAAGTGGAGCCTGTCTGTACTGGGCAGCACATGTAGAGGCTGATACACCTCCTTGTATAACAGAACAATAGTTTTAGCCACTGAACCTGTAGCTTTTATACAAAACACTGTAGATTTGAGCCCTGTTGTCACCACAGGGTGCTTTACATTTTAGTGTCTCTGTTCAGGAAGAGTTAGCATGGCTTCCAGGATCTTATATTGCTGTTTTTAAATATCACCATGTCAACTAAAACTCTAGAAGTGGTGGCTGTGTTTCTCAAGGGGATTGGAAGTCCATGCTTTATGGCACTAATTATGTCTTTTTTCTGCCATTGGTACACAGTGAAATGCAAATCAGAAAGGGCACCATGAACAAAATTGTACTTTTGGGTTTTCAAGTCACTGCGATTATTTTTCATGCCTTGTCATCCTTCCAGATAAACCATGTCCCATCCTCCTCTGTGAAGTTTAGCTAACATATACCGATAATTTTTTGCTACACAAAGGAAAGGTTGTTGTTCCTTGACAATAGAGTGAAAAAACTAAAGAGTGATTTCCAAGTCCATGTAAACCCTTCTCATTCATCCCCAGATCACTTCACAATTGAGGCACAAGATTACTAAGAAGGTTCACTTCTTTTAAAGTCAGAGAGGGGCAGAAAGAATGTGTAGGCTTTACTTGCAGGACCAGGAGATTAAAGCTTAGAACTCAAGGAGGGATTTTCAAAAAAGCTCAGCTTTGGCGTAACTCTGCTTTTAACACAGCAGTGATAAGACTCTCATTGTCTACAAAGTAGGAAGTGCTACTATTTCACTTGGAGAAAGAGGATCAGCAGCTTGAGATTTAAAAATGCCCAGCAGTTTTGAAGTCCTTGGTACCAGGAAAACATGTTTTACCACTTCTCACATAGCCAGAAGGTTGGGAAATGTGGATTTGGGAGGGCTGCCTTGTTTCAAACATGAAAGCTCAGAGCTTCACTGAAACACCTGCCTTAAGAAGATGGAATACTGAGCTGACCTTCAACTACTGAGATATCATAAAATCCAGAAAGTCAGAAACCATAACAGGGGACTCCGATAGTTCACAGCAACTTGTCCTCTTCTTTTTCTCAGTCTTCTCTAAGCTAATTCCTATTGCTGTGCTCCAGGAATAAAAAAAAAGCCCTGTATGAGAACAGTGTGACATTCTATTTTGTCCTTTACCTTATCTTGAGTGGAGACAAACTAAATGAAAAGACTGGAAACGAATGTTCTTATCCTCTGTGACTTTATGGGATAAAATATTTTCTCTACTTTTCTAGCCCAACAACTTCTTGGGCTGAACCAACTCTGTCTGTTGCTGAGTGTCTAGAAAAAAACCTTGCAGAAAAATTGAGAAAGAGCAGCAGAGCACTGTTAGCAGCAAGTGATTTTATACTGTAGCCAACTGCAGAGGTGGGGAAAATGGCAGTGTGGTGAAGAGCAGATCAAACAGAAATTGGTAGGAACAAGCTTCTTCTATTCCCAGCTCTGTGTCCTACTACACAAAGATGGCAAACCTTGATCAGCATAAAAAGATGTAATAAATGGAAGAGCTTCTGCTGCTGGAAAAGCTCCAGGTTAGCTGGCTTGGGGGAAAGATAATAAAAGAAGCCTAATTGTTCTGATATGTTAATTAATCTATCCAGTTCCTGTCAAAGATCAAAGACAAAATTCTGGTACAGAAAGACTGGTGGACAAGAAGTCTTGTCAGAGCACAGGAACTGTAAGACAGAAACAACTCTTTTAAACCACAAACTTGGAGAGTGTGGTGGGGGAGCAGAACAAACCATGAGAGCAATCTGCAGCTGGTGAGGGTGCACTTATTGCTCACTACCGCAAGCCACCCAGCTGTACCTTTGGCATTTACTGTCTGGATGGCAAGAACAGAAAGATGGCAAGGGATCACAGAGGCCCCCCCAGGGAGTCCACAGATGCACATGCTTCCATCTGAGCGCAAAAATGCCAGAGAGGCAGAATCTACTGGTTCAGCACCAGTGGTGGGAGATCAGCTCACAGTTAGAATTAGGGGTGTTCTGGAAAAGGAGTTTTATTTATCCTTCTGTGGAGCTTTATTCATCCTTCCTTCTCCAGAATGGATGAACACAGCCACACCATAAAACCACATCTCCAAACAGCCCTAACAGCTGCAACACAGATTCTTCACAGGCACCCAGGTCCACCCATACCAATAAATTTGAAAGAGCAGGGTCTGAGCAGACAGCTCTGGATAATGTGTTCTGCACCCTCAGAAACACAGAGGTCACCACAGAGGGTGGTCCATAACTTGGGGCAAACAATACCCATGCCCTGTTGTTGCCACAGAGGTAACTTCTGAGTACCTCAAATTCTTGAATAAAAGATTTGCTTTCTTTCCTGTGTTGTTTTCCCCTGCCACATCCTTACAGTTTGTTATTTGTTTGATTAAAAGGAAATGAGCCTAAGGCTGTGCTTGGTTTCTGCATATTTTATTTGATCATGCTGTACTTCAAGTATTACATCCCTTCAGTGACATCAGGCCTCAGCAGCTCTGCTGGAGCTCTCTCACCCAGAGAGGACAGATTCACTACCTCCTGTATTTTCAAAGGAATTTTTCCTCTCCTTTCACTGAGAATTATGCAGGAAGCTTAGCAGAACCTTCATATATTCTGCAGAGACCTTTAATTATAAGTTTCTCGTAGGTTTCCAGCTACTATACTGTGTCACCCAAAGACAAAGTAAGAGAACTTGGTGTCCCTTTGCCCTCCCGCTTATACAAAATCACTTTGAGGACTTAAATTAACTTTGTATGTCTGCCCTTAAAGGAGTGCATCATCTTTAACCTTGAGGTGTGTGCATTCCCAGTCTTGTCTGTGCAAACCACTTGTTCTCACCCTAAGTGCAGCCCTTCTTAGCTCTCCTCATTACATTAACTAGACATTTTTAACTGTGACATGGAACCCTTTTAGCTTGTCCCCAATGCCAAGAAGGAGAAGCCTCATGTTACATGGATTTAGAGACTAAATTTTTGCTTTGATCCATTAGCATTGGAGATCAAGACCATTCCAGAATATAGTCAGTTTGAATTCATTGTTAAGGCTAAATCTTGATTTTGCCCTTGTTTTTTTGTCCCCTTATTTTGCCAGACTATCTTTTAGATAATCCACACATGGCAGATGAAATGTTTAATTTCAAATATACTTGTTGAATATAGTTGGTGTCACATGGGATTTCTGATTTAGTGGAGTAATACTAAATGTACTGAAAGCATCATACAAATGTACATGACACTTAGTAAATTATAGCAATTGGAATACACAGCCCAGTCACAATTCCAGCATGATTCCCACTCCTGGTCTCTGTAATATGCCAACAGACATCACAACAGGCATCCCTGATCAGCAAGAAGGAGAAGGTGGGTTGAAGCCATCTCAAACACATTGCACTCCTCAAAATTATTTTTGTGGTTATCTACTTTTTTTTACCGTATGTTGGGCTGAACTACAGATTCACTCCTCTCCCCACCCCTGCAGGTACTGCTCCCCTACAGGGAGAAAATCTCTTTTAATGAGGTCAGGGAGAAATTCTGGTAGAATGGACACACAATACCTGCAGCTTTCAACCAAGTTGATAGAGAGGTCAAAATACAGTGAAAAATAGACGAAGACATGAAGAATAACTTCAGAGAAGGCAGAAGTCTAGGGACAAAGGAAAACAAACAGAAAGCTCATCTCTTATCTTTTCCAATTTCCAGCCCCAGCAAGAAGCTGCCTCTACCTTGAAGGCAGAAACAGTCACTCCAAAAGCAAACAGCAGAGTGGTTAATACTAAGGAACTACAAGTTAAAGCAAAGTTTCAGGAGCTCTTTGCAAGAGCACGCAGCTGCAATTGCACTGTAGCACACATACATCTATTTGAGATCTTTAAATCATTTGTGTAAGCCAGAGAGTTGAGTTTAAGGGAGACCAAAGAACAAGAAATTATAATAGAGACCTAAAAAAATCACACTGCAGGATGCAAAAGTTACACTAAAATCCAAAGTGTTACTATCAGCAATCAAAACTAACTGCTAAGAGCACTGAGACCTAATTGGCTTTTAGAGCAAGCTTGTTTCATATGCTAGATTCAGATCCATTGTGTCAATTCAGACATATTCTCAAACAGAAATCTATACCGACATTGCCTCTTACCTGGTGGTGTCAGACAAGGAGCAAAGATTAGTCCAATCCTCTGGAAGTCCACAGGAGACACAGAGCTGCTCAGGAAGGAGAGTTACATTTTCCAGAGGCTGAGGAACTTTTGTTTTATGAGACCTTTGTTCTCAGCAGCAGTACTGACCTCACACTCTGATGTGCACTCGAGTGACAGCTGTTCAGGGTTTCCTTCTGCTGTTGGGATCACCAGCTGATCCTCATCAAGCTCAGGTGAAAGCAATCTGCAGGAGCAATGCCCTTGATGAGTCCTAACCCTTGAGAGGTCTGGAAGGAGCCTAGTTTAAGTTGTTTATAATGCAGGGCAGCGTGAGAGGAGGTAAAAAAAAATCAAAGGAAATAAGATTTCATCAGTTCTGCTTCTCACAAGTTACACAAATAAGAATTTCACTGGAAGAACTCATGAGCCTTGCTACATGGATAACTCTAGGCAAAAGAGTTCTGCTAGAAGTAACCAAATCCTTAGGGGCTCTGCTTGTCTGTTTTTGAGTTGAAATGACCTGAAATTAATTTCCTTTTTACACTATTGAAAAACTTAATTCTACACTTAAAGAAGAAATACTGCTGGTTTGGGAGTGAGACTGCATCTTCCAGGTATAACAACAGGATGAGCTGTAGCCTTTGGGAACTGAGCACACCTGTAAAAGCAGCATTCCCAGCCTCCACATCCATCCCCACCCACTTTTGCTCACAGCTCCATGGGGAAGTTTCAGACAAGCTCAAAAACTCAGATGAGAGCTGGTTTAGTCCCACCTTCTACTTTTAACTGATAAAGTTCATTTGACTAATTTTGTTTCATGTTGTTTAGTAATTTCATTCCTGCTACTCTTCATTAGGTGATTTTTTTCCTAAAGTTAAGCATTAGCAATGTTTCTTCAGGAAGAGGAAATTTGATCTGTGATCCAGGAACCCCACTGCTCAAAACCAAACAGCAGTATTTTTATTAACAAAAACACTGTTCATTGAAAAGTTGGCCATTCCATTAAGAAAAATTAAAACATGATTTTGATACAACTAGAGCAGATCTGTAGCTAAAAGGCTTATCTGTATCACGAGCAGTAATATTATGGAATTATGTCATTGACAACCCAGAGTTGAATTTCACATTATGCTGGCTGCTGCATCCAGAGATTTCATGTGTTTTGCAGAGACTCAAGCCATACCTCTTAAGGATTTTACAAGGAAACAGAAAAAACTTTTATTTCCAGTTTATTAGAAAACATGACTAAATCTAGTTTTAACAATAAATGCTACTAGAAATAATGAGTTGCCGAGAGCAACTATAATTGGACTAAAATTCTTGATTAAGGACTAGAACTGAAATTCTTCCTTATACCTGAGCTAGGCCTAAATTGCAGAATGTGAAAAGAGCGGGTAAAGCCATGTGGAAGACAGAAAAGTGAGAATGACCATGAGATGAAAGGGAGGACAAGAATGGCATCCTAGTAGTAAGTGACAGTCACATACAACACATCACCCTCTTTTCTCCTTTGAGCTGTCCCAATAATACACAGAAATTAACAACAACAATAACTCAGGACTAGGAACATAGGTGCCATTGCCTTTGTCACTTTGAACACTGTGAGATGCAGAGAGCACAACACAAATGTTTTCTCCTGCCCTCTTGTTAGAGAGCCTGCACTGAAGTGCTCCTTCCTTGGGCTCGGCACTGCTGCATCCATCAGCGTGACAGCCTGTGGGTTAATGCACAGGAACTCCCAGGTTAAGCCCTCCCTGTCTCAGCTCCTGATCTCAATGTACAACAGAGCCATCTCATTGCAGCTAAGCTTGAGCTGCTCCACGGGTGGATGAACAGCACAAAGCCCTGCACCAGGTCTGAACTCGGCCTCACACTTTTAAAATTCTTTCGGGCTTCCAAAACTCTCTGATGGATTTAGATCTCCAGCTTTCCTGAATGGTTTCCATAATAGCCATCCAGAGACTGAAGCTAAATTCTAATGCAGCCTAGGTTATCTTAGGGCAAACATTTTGGGTAGATTGAAGATTCTAACACCAAAAATTTGCATCACAGCTACATGCATTTGCCAGTTCTACTTAAGTGTAGATGCTTCAGAGATGATGTGTTAAACCATCATCAGGTGGNTAAATGGTTCTGACTTCAGGTAGAAAAATACAGCCATAATAGAAAATCTGTCTCCAAACGCTGCAATATGACTACAGTCTGTGGGGTCAAGTTGGCCCTTCCCACCATAATTACCTTCCACTCTCACCTGGAGGGAAAAGGAATTGACCTATGGCACAAGATAAAGAGGGCTCTAGCATATATGCTATTTTATATTGTGAGCACTTAGCAAACATATATGGCAACTTTGTCCTTAGCAGTGTAACTATCTCTGTAGAGCCATGCAAAATAACACAATTATCTTTGGAGGTAAAGGTGAACTGTCAGCTAAACCAAGGGAACTGCTATTAATTTTTGTGATAAAAAAGCACTTCTCTCCACCAATATATTTGATTTTTCAATTCAAATTGGAAATTTCTCCTTGGAAACCACTGCTGTCAGTAATCCTTTTAATTAATAGTATCCAGAATACAATAATTTCTATATTCTGTACCTTAAATCAACTGAACCCTTACGTATTGCATTTCTTTCACAACATATTAACTTTCTGGTCAGGTGTTTCAAAAGAATTTAAAGATGAGGAGCACTACCCTAAGAAAAGTAATAGATAATTCTTTAAGGTCAATCTCCAAGCCACAATGTGGAATGAATCTGGCATCTGCTGGATGTCAATGGAGGTCTGCATTTTATCTGCATGCAGGAGATGGATGTGTGTTATTTTAAAACTAGATCTCATTACTGATTTTATTACGATAATTTTGCAGGTTTTTAGCGGGGGTGGCTCTTTTCCCAGTATTATTATTCAGTGCCTTCTGGTAGCTGATAGAGGGAGCTGTTATCACAAAATGTCAAATGCCAGTAATGCAGAGACCGTGTCCATTATCTCTCTCACTTCCACGAGAGGAGAGAGGTAGATTCAACAAGTCTCGTGCTCAGTCAGGACTGGAAAGTGCAGGAAATACTGAGGGTGGTGGCAGGGATGGCAGCAGTGAGACTGGCACGATGAGAGAGCTTTTGCAGTGAACTGGAACATGGTGAAGTGATGGCTTGGAAACCATGGCAAGTATCATGTTTAATTGGTGTGGCTGTGCAAATGATGTAATGAGGCATTTGAGAATGAATTGGAATAGCAGTTGGATAAAAGATTAGTAATCAGCATGTCTGCCATCCATCAGAGGCCCAAGAGAGAGGTGCACAAGACACTTACATTGTCATCTGCATCAGAAATATCCAAATACAGAAATACACACTGACAGAGGATGCTGCAAAGAGCTACTGGTGGAGTAGCCAGCTGTAGGGAAAATCTGGGCA
This sequence comes from Chaetops frenatus, assembly GCA_013400775.1. Lineage (NCBI taxonomy): Eukaryota > Metazoa > Chordata > Aves > Passeriformes > Picathartidae > Chaetops > Chaetops frenatus. The sequence continues at coordinate 59,351 of VZTR01012663.1, forward strand.
GCTGCAAAGTGAAAAGCTGAGAATGAGGCAGGACCCCATAGCACCTAGAAATCCAGTAGTCTCTGATACACCAGTAGTTACCAGTGTGACAGAGCTCAGCTGTGGGTAGCAGCTTATGATGGTAAAATTCAAGATTTCACAGAGTGTCTTATAGCAAATGCACAGTTCAAGGAAGTGAGGGATAAAGGATGAGATTTGTACAGAGATGCTTCAATGAGGAAATTGCAAATTGCTGCTCTGCAGAAATTTCAAAGTGGTAAGGGTATCATTATTCATTCACTAGCCAAAAGCAATGGCCAAAAGCTGGCAGACAGCATCATCCCCTTGCCCTGCAAGGTCTGCAAGTCAAAACAAATAGTGAGTTATTTGGTGAGGGAGGGAACATCTTTATTAATATTAAATAAATTACACCACACCTCTGTTAGAATTCAGCCGATGGGCAATGACCAGACCTAGCTACAGTGATTAAAAGACCTCATTCATATCTAATGATCACACAGAGTAATAATCTCATTGTAAAAGGCAATCAGACACTTGTTCACTCTTTTTATCTCTGCTCCACATTTGTAGTTACTAAGAAAGGATCTGCCTTTGATCATCTTTTCCTGTGCTGCTCTTAAAGCCATTTCATTAAAGGGCCAGAGTTTCCTGGATTAATGGCCATTTGTCATTTCCCCAAATCAATCTTGCCTTGAGTCTGCTGAGACCTTACAAACATTCCCTCAAATGTTTTTTCAGAATTACAGTAGTTACTAATGCTCTGCTCAGATAAGGAGGTTTTATTTAAAAAGACAAGAAAAACAAAACAACACAAAAAAGACTCCTTGCTAAAGTAGCTTCTCTTTTCTACTTAAAGATATGGAAATATTTAACACATTTTTATTTTAAAAAAGGAATAAATATGGTAATTGACTCCAGTTTTGTCTGCATATCTAAGAAGTCTTAATTCTTTCAACTTTTCAATCTGATTATTTTTTTGAGTTGACTCTAGAGCCTGGGTTCAGCCCATCTGTCACTGTTGAGCTCTTTACTATTTCCATTTCATTTATATCTACCACTTCTGCTTTTTAGGCTCAAGCCTGACCGGTAGATGTTTTTTAAAGAATCAAATATTGTAATAAAATAATCAATGCTAAAACTTCTTCTTCTTTTTTTTTTTTTTTTTTTCCTGTGGGGAAGACTACGACCTCCCCTGTCTCAGGGAAGCATAGCTGTGCTAGTTGTTCATAAAGGAAATTCAGTCCTTCATACCAGTGGAGGGCTGCAGCTTAGTGGCAGGCCTGTTCTTCAGCATTCAGACTTACCTGGGAGCTGGTTCTACTGCCATCCTAAGGATAAGGGGAAATTTTAGTATTTAGGAGGGATATGAATTTTGATTTGGGGTTTGTGTTTTTTTCTTCTACAGGCATAAACAGCTTTCTAGTTCTTCAGTGGCACAAGACAGCCAAGGGCCATTGGTCCAACCCCATCCTATGCCAAGATTGCTTCCCAAGCAACTCTAGCACACTCGCTAAGAGGTTTAACAAATTTAACACAAACCACACAGACACCCCTTACCCTTTTCAATCAATCCACGCGTTCTTATCCAGCAGGTGTAATTTACTCCAAGTTTACGGTGGTGGTATGGAGATGACAAGACACTAAACATTCACTAATTGTGTCTCAGCTCTTGGATGCTAACACAGGACACATAACACTCCATTTTCACAGTACTCTTTAGGCAGGTAATTCCTCTGCACATGGATTTCCAGAGCTGCTAATGTGTTAGTCATTAGGGTGACACCAGAGACTTAACTGAGGCTCTGAAAATGTTAATTCCAGAGCTGCTAGGCTGTGACTGGTATCAGCTAAGACTATTAGCAGGCCTTTTTCCTGTGCAGTGAGATCTAGGCAGAAACATGCTGGGCCATTCACCATCCAGGTGAAGCTCCTGCAAATGAGAGGTACTTCTCACCTCCTCAGATCAAGAGCTTGCTGTGTAGTTTGGACAAGGGAGGTGACAAAATTGTAGCCTTGGCTTGAGGTTTCATGTCATGACAGATTATTCCTGCCCCTAACTGGGGTAAAAGCACACATGCTGCTGCCAGCAGGCATTAGTGGGATGTCGCCCTGCTTTTGAAAGCCTTCTGAAAAGTTTATTTTCTCATGCACTGTACTAAAAACAATAGTTTGTTTACATTCCTTCCTGGAGAAGGAAACCTTCAGCCCTGTGCAAGCCACAGCACTACATTCTGGGTGTCCAGCTAGATACCTCCATCAAACACAGCTACAGTTTTTAAATGTGATTGCATTGCTTTGATTTTTACTCTTTTAATAGTAATTCACCTCAGTGGTTCCCGTTCAATGGGAGGTGTGCACAGGTCACGTTCTGTTCAGCTGGGGCACCTCAGGTCCATCAGCATTCAATTCTTGCTATTAAACCTTCCACAATTAGGCTGGCCAGGACCTGCAAGATGCAATTGTGAAAACAAATGACATTCTTTCTGAGAGGGGCCTGAAATGCCTGACTGTCAAGACAGAAGGCAGCAGAGAGCTGAGGAATCAGACCTCACAATAGCCCTTGTTAAACCCGCAGTGATGTTGCTACCATGCATCTTATTGAAACAATAAAAGCTCTTTTATATGGATCCAAAAAACCAAGGGATTCAAGGAAATGTTTCTCACAGCTGAGTGGGTATTTCCCAGGACTTGTTGGTTTTATTACCTCATCTGTGCCCTTAGCTATGAGCAAAGGAGTGCTGAAAGCTCCCCATTTAAAGCAGGCCACAGCAAACAGAGATTTACCATTTCTCCAAAGCTTGTATAAATTTACTGTGGGCACGAGCTCAACAAAAGCTTATAAAAGAGGTACCTGTGGCTTCCAAATTAAGCCTATTTTCTCTAATTAGCCTCCGTCTACACAATTTTACTTTTTCCTCTACTCTTAAAACAGAAAAAAAAAAAAAAAAAGCAATGGTGGTACAGTGAAGGTCATAAAATCCATGTACTTATACTGAGCAGGGACTTGACTTGTTGGAATTTTGCTGAAAGAGACATACAAACTTCAACTGCAAAACAGAAGGGAAATGAAGTGCCCTGGTTGACTTGGACATGGTTGTGAGAAACCTTATCCATTTGCCTAACATTAATTTCCACCTGGTTACATTATGAAGGAGTTTGTCATCTCCTTGGAAGTTAATTCCCAGCATAACTGCTCATTGTTTACAAGCCAGTTTCTTTTAACTCCTCCTGCTGACAGAGCAAAACCTCATTTCATCTTTTAATCTGATGAAAGTCTTACTGAAAGCAACCAGTACAGAAGTAGTTTATGGCAAATGCTGTCCTTGCTGTTAGGTTATCATTGCAAAGAGCAGGGACAGGTAATTTGTTAATGTTAAGCAACTGCAAATAAAAGACTTCTTCTAGGACCATTCTGTAACAGAGGAGCTCTAAGCTAATAATTTTAATAAATAGATTAAGAGGAGTGAATGGTTCTAATAATTAGAAATGGTTACAGAGTAAAGAATGTGGTTCATGTATCCTGTGCTGGAGTCAGAATTAAATCTTGGTTCTCCACAAGCCCATCTCATCTTTCCCAGCTCTGTCACACAGGCAAAGGATACCTGCTGCCACATCCCTAGGGAGCACGAAGCATAAATTGGGCAACCCACAGGCTGCACCAAGCAGCATCTTTTATTTTAAGCAACTTAAAATTTCAACCAGTTCTCCTGGAAGACAGTGATATTCAGGGATCAGAAAGCTAGTGGGTAGGGGAAAGCAATTCTCTCTCCTAAAGCAAGGACATTTAAAGCCAAGAAGTTTGTAGTTTCTAAATCCAGATTAAAGGACCTAATAGAAAGGGCTTCAGATCTGAACAATGGCCCAAGCACTAGACTAGGAGTTATTTAGCAGAGCAAGTGTCAGGCTTCTCTGCACACAGTAGGGCAGTGCCTTAGACAGATCCTGCTCCTAGGTAAGGATTTCAGAGGGAAAGTTTCCCTTTGCCCCCTTGGCTGGCAGATTGGTGTCCATTTATATGAAAAATTCCTTTGTGCTGAGCGTGCACTGTTGCTTGCTTCAAAAGAAGGGTGAGCATGGCCATGGAACCTGGACCTATTAGCACATCAGCTCTTGGCAGCAGTTCTGCTGCCTGGAGAGCCCAGAGCCCTGCACCCACCCTCCTTCTCCCCACTGGGGCAATACTGCAGCCAAGCACAATGGGAGTAGCCACCCTTTGCTGGCCTTACTGCTCTGGGCTGAAGCAGGGCAGAAGGTACAGTGCTGTCCAGGTGGGAGAAGGCATCAACCAGGGCAGACTGGCATCTCTGTGTGCTGCACCTGCAGCCCTAGGAGCTGACCCAAACTCACTCCCAGTCAGCCACCAGGCATTTGGCTCCACAAAGCAGTGAAAAAGCATCATGCTCTCAAACAGTCCCCTGTCCTGACTTAATTGCAGGAGGGGAAAAATAAGTTCAACCAGAAGGACAGGTAGCTGAATCACTCCCAACTTACAGCCTGCAGGGATGAGCCTGGGTAATCAGGGAGGCCCTTTCTGCTTCTAAGTACACATTGATCTATTCACTGCACTCTGGAAAACTTCAGGCTTCTATTCTGTACCAACAAATCGTGCTGTCATTTAGGTTATAGCAGGTATTTACCCCCTTCCTGCCTCTCCTCAGAGACACCAGTAGAGTTATGAATGTAAAGAAAATATCTGTGAAAAATAAAAGGTCTCACAATCAATGAAGCTCAAACTGAGCTAAACTTAATAGAGCATGCCTGGAAAATCTTCAGTTCTCCATAGAGAGACAACACACATATAACACAATACTTGATGGCTTGTTTGTTTGTTTTAGCAAAAAGAGTTATTATCAAATTACTTTGAAATGTTTACACTGCATGTGAGGATTTTCTCTATTTATTTGTTGTTTGCAAAATATGGTCATCTCTTATCTTCACACAGAGACCTTGTTTTTTTACCTTTACCCAAAGTTAACAACCTAACCTAAAAATTAATTCAGTGAAAGTGCTTAATAGGACAATAGCAATCAATTCTTTCAAAATAGCTGCAGAAATTAAGGACTATTAAGACATGGAAATGATGGATCAGGTAGGGTTTAAGTGATCACCTAGTAGTTGCTAAGCCTAATTTAAATACAGGAAGAATATCACATTTCATCAGCTTCCATCTTCAGATTTAAGAGCTTCTCAAGTCCTCATTTATACCTGAAGTGTCTCTGGCACATACATTAAAGCTGACAAAATCCATTTACTGCAGCAAGCTGTTCAAGTTCATCTCCTTATTTTCTCCAATCATGTTAATTTTCCTTTAGTGTTCTTTGTTTATAAAAAAAGAAACAAACAAGCACTTTGTGTTTATTAGTCTGAAGTTCTTCCACAAACATTACATGCATTTGGGAGCTGCACTTCTGAGAAGTGCTGGCATTAATACCAATTGTTCTTTAAAATCCCCAGCATGTCTCATCCTCTGGACACTGCTCCTCCCTACCTCACAAAAAACCCAAACAAACCACCAGTCTTATAAAACAACCTGCCCCCAATAAACATATTTCCTAAAAGGATGCTCAAAGTCTTGTGAAACCTTCACTTATCTCATGTATAAACAGAAAATTAAATGAGAACGTTATCTGAGGCTCCTAGGCCTTACTGTTCAAGGAAATGCATGCATCCTTTTTCACCATCCCTCAGACACAGGGAGAAATTCTGAAAAAGACAATCCACACCTTTTCCAGCATCCCCATTATAATGTTAATTTTTTTCCCTAGGAGAAGTGGAACTTTCTCTGTTTCTGTCTGGGAAGCAGAGACAGCAGGACTTTACCTTATGACTTGATTTTTTTGCTATCTAGCAGAGCACATGCTCCAAAGAAAGCTTAGCACTGGTCTCCTGCCCCTGCTTGGGCCCCAGGTCCCTGAAACCAACAGCCTAACACATCTTCCATCTCATTTACCTGTGTGTGTGTCTGACCAGTTTGCAAAGGTGTTCTTGGGGAACGACAGGAGGGAGTCAGATGTAGAAATGCCATAGCAGCCTCATATTCTCAACACACAAATAAAAAAACCAAAACCAAACCAAACCAAACCGAACAAAGCACGTCTTTTTCAGAGTCTTTCTCATTAGGGAAAGATTATTTTCCCCCAACATGGGTAGAACCCTCCAAACCCATTTTCAGAGAGCCTGTCAGAGGGGTCAGACCAACCCATCCTAGCAGACATATGAAGAAAAGCAAAGAAACATTTTAAAGTGTCAATTCATCACTGCATCTTAACCCCCTCACTAGAACAAGCACAGCACCTTACAACAGCTGAAGAACGGGGCTGTGTCCCTCACTGTTGTTAATTAGCTGCCCTCTGCTGATTTATGCTGGCTGTCATCTCCTCCAGTCTAGCTGTATTTTCAGTGCTGCTAAGAACACACTCCTGGTAAAAAGCTTCAGAAACTCCCTGTGGTAATACAGTCATTTCTCATCCAGGTGTCACATCTGCAGATATAAATCCCAATGTCTCTGCACCAGCACCCTACAGCCATCCCTGGCATCCCAGCATCACCCCAGTCCCTTTGTAAGAGTCTGTTTTGTTCCTTTCTCCCTGTAGCCCCACCTGTCTCTTGAAGAGAGCCCTGCTCATCTCTCCTCTTTCTTTGCCTCTTCTTCCTTCAGAAGTCAGCAATCAGGTGAACTTGAAAATGGTTCACTGCTGGAATTTTTCACCCTCAAAGATCTGTAAAGTACATTAAATCTTTTCTTTTAATTTATCTCCTGGTGGTTGTACTTCTATGTGAATGAAAGCCTACAAGGGACCTGAGCAGTGGGCACCTCTGCAAGCCATACCTCATACCACACATTGCTTTGAGCAGAGACCTAACCCTAAAGCCTTGTACTACATCCTCTACCTTATTATTTGTGCCTGTGGCTATAGCTCAAAGCAATGGTGCATTCCTGCCTTCTCTATCACCTCTCTGCTATGCAGCCTCCATAAAAATCTTTGCTCTCCAAAACTTTCATTTCTGTCTCAAGTCTGAGCTTGCCCCTTCCTCTCACTGTCAAACCACAGGTGTGAGAACACAGTTTGCTTGCAAAGATGGTGATGGTAGGGAACAGTTCATCTCACTCACAAGGGGAAAGAAAAATGAAACAAAATCTAAACAAAACCCACCAAACAAAGGGATCTTTTTGCCCCTTCACTCTTTTTTTTCCCTCCACAGTTTCTTCTTCCCTTTATGTTTTGGTTTTTTTTCCTTTTTTCTCCTCTGCCTTTATTCAAGGCTCTTCTCTTCCTGCTGTCTCCAAAGCCTGTTATGCTCAGATCACATGAATATCTATCTACATGTCTGAAGATGAGCACCAACAGAAGTGCTCATAAAATCAGCACCCTGATGAGATGAGATCATTTCACACATGCTGTTTGTTTCCTGTTATACTGGGGAATTTACAGTGGCTGCTGGCCACTATAAATACTGAACCATCAAGACAGACTTTTCATGTATTTCACTGCAATCATCATTGGTACATTTTTGTCCTAGGAGTAATTTTATTTGTTATAATTGATTTGGGTGAGTTTTCATTCCTAATTAACTGCTGTTATGATGCAATGGTGCAATCTTTGGTCACAAACCTGAGGGCAGAAATGAAACTCAGAACTGGGTAATAGCCAGAGGATGGAGGAGAGCCTTACCTGCCAGGAAGGTGAAGCAGTGGGCTGAGGAGCCAATCAGCCTCAGTGTTGATTGGTGTGCTCACATTAGTGGTGTGAGGGGACAAGCTCAAGCTTCTCAAGCTTGTGGCCAGCATCCTGCAAAATTCATTTCTTTGTAAGTGTCAGTGAAAAGGACACACAGCAACAAGAGCTCCCCAGTGCTGTTTTGGCAGACCCTGCCTCGTGCTGGTGGTTGGACAGATCTGCCCATCACTAGATCATGTAATGGAAAGCTGAGGCCATGGAACCTTACAAACACACATTCACTGCCACCTCTGCAAAATCCTCACTTGCAGGCAGAGCCTCCAGCTGCCCATGGATGCATGCAGGGTAGAAGCATCTCCCATCATCAGCCTGTCAGTCAGGCCAATGCACTTACCTCAGTCACCTGGAATTTATGCTGTTATATCCCTGCTCACTATTTTTTCTTTTTCCGTAAGACTATTAAGGCTGCTTAAAATTTCTTAGCTGGAATCCATTCAGATGCTAACCTTGATTTTGGGGTTGGACTGAAACCAGGAGTCACACGAATTCTTTCAGAATATATTATTTGTGAATATTATTTCAGAGATGCCTTTTGAAAAGATTGCTGTACAAGTCAGAAGGTTCCTTAAGCTCAGACTTGAGATGAAAAGACTTTATTGGCAGCACTCTAAAATTCTCCCCTGCTTTTGCAATGCTGTTGCAGCTGCTTCTGTATTGATATAAGGCATGTTCTGTTAGTCTTTTCCTGGTATTTCCACTTCGATCGGATAACAGTAAATGCAAAAACACCTGTGTAGATCATCTGAGGAACTGAAGCAGGTATTATTGATCACAAACAGCACCTAGTTCCCCCTTTTTTTTAATGCCATAGAGAAAGCAAACAGTGAAAACAGGTGTTTTAATCAAATCAGAAAATGTGTGCATTTGGCAATAATTTTTGTATGGTTTTTAACACCCCACAGTTCAAATGCTGTGGGTTGACAGTCTTTTCTGCAGAAAAAGCTCTGAGATAGTTTTTATGAGGCATCATGGACAGGATGTTCAGAATGAACAATATTATGGAAGCTCTTTTTCCTCTAAGTTTCAAACAGATAAGCTGAGGTGAGCTAAGATAATGGTAAGCTTTCCACAAATCGCAGCCTCCAGGACATTAATCCATTTTTTATCTTCTATGGAATTGCCCAGGTGAGGAGTAGACAGTTGTCCTCATCTGAAACACTAACGGACTTAGAAGGAAAAAGTAGTACCATTAACAAACTATTCAAGCCATGTGTTGTAAGGGGCATAAATGATTTCCTCTTGGAAAAATCTCTCTTCTGCTTGTGGGTTTCAAAAAGTGGCACGTTTGTGAAGGAGTCACAGAATAAATAAATACAGACACTCTTGCTCTCTTTCAGACCTGAAAAAAACCACTGCTTAGTTAAGAGGGAAACCTTGCATCTCCAACGAGAAGCTGATCCTCTCTTCTGATTTCCTTTTGCCCCTCCAATTCCTTAATAAGAGATGGTCACACAGGTGTTGCTGGTATTCCCTCCCTGCCCAATGGCAATACTGAGGAGATCTATATGCTGCTATTTACCTTAATTGGCACCATTGCCCCGATGGACAAGCTATTATCTTCCTAAGCTTTAGTTCTCTCTGTCTAAATACTTATCTTTATCCAACCGGTAAAGTCAAGGTTCCACTCTATTGTTTTCTCCCACAGAGGGTGATTTATTTGGTAATGTGGTTTCAAACACAATCTCTTCCTAAATTATCCTATTCATTCCATTATTTCTTTTCTATTATCCTGAAAGTCCAAAAGACTAGGTAAAAAAAATTAGATGCCAAAATCACTGTAAGTTTAGAAACTCAGACTGACATCTCTAAATCCCTTTGATGAGATTTGGTGATGTCATTCTGTCTTTCCAATTAACTTGGAGTGGTGTACTGGCGATAAAAAGATTTGGTCAGTATTTGTCTTCCAGATATTGTGTAAATACAAATCTCTACTTCATCTACACTTAGTATTTGTTGCAGAAACAATGAATATTTTTTATTTGATAAAGGTCATGCTTACCTTCTTTCCATGCCACAAAGACACATTCTGTATGTGTGGAAAGTGTCATAACTGAAGAAAAAATAAAATAGTCTGGAACAGGGTCTACTCAAAAATGCTCTTGGGGAAAGCAGTTATATTTATATTATCAGGACAGGCAAGTCTTTTAATGCTGTGATACTGTCATAGCAATTCAAAGCTAAGCCACTTTATAAATATTAAATTCCTAAGGAAATGGAAATTCATGGTGTACTAGTTTCAGAATGTTACTTCCACCTGTCACTTAGATCCTGAATGTACAGTCTCTGAACAGCAAAGGACTTTTCCAATATTAAGATGTAGGTGTCAGGTATTTCCTTGTAGCTATGTATAAGATCATTTTTTTTGTTGCTCTGCTTTTCTCCTGAAGGATATGTAAACTGTTTTCCCCTCACCATAATCCTCTGCTCACAAGAAGTGATCTGTGGCCCTGTCCTGCTGTTGTGTATCTCAATTAACATCTAACACCCAGGTATTGGCAAAAATGAGTAAAAACACCCCTTTCCTGGGTATTCAAGGAACAGCTATTTGAGGCCAACACTCCTTGGTGACCAGTGCTCAAGGCCAAAAAGCAAATCCATTTTGTCTGGCTAGCACAGCAGCAAGCAGGCTGGAGCACGGATCCTGCAGCGCTGCACCCTTGGCCCTGTTCACTAGACTTTGCTCAAGACAAACCATTACAGAATGGGCAGAAAGGCTGGCAAAACCACAACTGGAGCCTTCTGCAAAAATACCTAATATCCCAGAAGCAGAGACCTATAGAAATGTCCTTTAGTTGTCATATGTGTGAGTGACTCATAAGGGGACCTCTGACTTGCTGCACCAGCTCCTCAAAGCCCCACAGAACTCCTGTCTTTCACTAATGCAGCCCCCAGGTGCTCTTAGTTTATTCCTTTCACATATTCACCTGAAGGACTTAGTCTATTTATCTGTGTAGTGCTGAGTGAAACTCTTTCTTTGTTCCTGCCTTAAAAGCTGTGAAATAATGCCTTATGACTTCTTCTCTGAGGTGAGAGCCCTTCTCAGCTTTCAGGCAACATCTTGCAGACAGCCAAGGAGAGATCTGTGTGCTCAGTATCTTGTAATAACTCGAAATCTTTGCCTCAAACCCACAGCTTTCTCAAGAGCAGGGTCACTGTACTGAAACAGAAGAGAGCAAAGCCCCAAGCTATCAAGCAGAGTACAAGCAGATTAGGAAGAAATGAAATTCATCAATACAGTGCCCTCTTGGTCAAAAGTTCACTAAGAGAGAAGGGAGCTGTACAATGCACCCATCTCCTTTTAATTGGCTTGAAGCTGCTTCCTACCATGCTCAAGAAGATGTGGTGTCAATGGAAGCCATGCTAAGGCAGAAACTTTTAATTATTTTAAAATAGCCTGCTTCATCTTGAGGAGCTGTGGTTAGGACTTGACAGAAATAAAGCCAAAAAAAAAAAAAAAAAAAAAAAAAAAAAAAAAACCCCAAGAACAGGCTAATATTTTCTGGAATAAATCTCTGAATTTGCTTCCAAAACTTGTGTCCAGCATTTACGAATGCAAAGGTAAATTGCTCAGCAGCACATAAGAAAAAATAAAAACTCTGTAACATTTTTGAAGCCACACATATTTGTGGCTGAATCATTGCATGATTATGTGGGATTCAATTATGTCCTTAACTCAAAAAATCACATCTGTCAAGAGGGAAGGAAACAGGCAACATACAAACCAAAAAACAACTGGCTGTGGATTGGATATTTGAACCATAAGTTATAAGGCAGAAGTTAGGCTGAAATACTGTCACATACATATGTCAACTATTATTCTTGGACAGACATAATCTCTCCTAGATAAGTGATGAACAAACAAACAGTAACTAAGCCAATTAAACCTGTTGCTCACCATGAGTAGGTCTGCAGTGGATAACATGGGTTAAAATAATTTTCATTACCTTCAAGCTTCCAAAATATTATGTGGGGAAGCAGAGAGGGACACTCACTTTTGCTGAGATGCAATTGGTGTTCTCTGAGCCTCTCCTTCCTTCTGGAAAAGGCTGTGCATGATCAGTGAGGGGTTGCTACCACAGGGCAAAGATATATTGGCACTCTGTGTCCTGGCTGGCAGGGAAAGTCCAGAAGATACTAAAGCAACTGAAAGGAAAAAAAAATTGAAGACACAGAAAAGAACTTTGCAGCTCTTTTTGCAACCAGAAGACAATAAAAAGCTCCTGTTCAGAAAGAAAACCCTCTGCAACAACATCCTATACAAGGCAGAAATGTTTTTATAAACTTTGTTTATTGAATTTTCTCTTTGAAAGTGCAAAAGTTGTAGATCCACATCTAACAAAGCCTAAAAGCTGAAAATAAAAGCCCTAGGGTGTGCCTGGGATCTGCTTCTTTAAACTTACAATTCTGGAAGACCCATCTTGAAGATGAGACCATTGTGGAATGGACTACAGGTCTGTGATACGTTCCCATGGCAAGTATGAAACTTGGCTACAGCTGCCTCATGTAATGCTGAACATCTGTAGGTCTTAGCGTGGACTATGATGTGTGACAAAAGTATAGTTAATTAGTGTTTAAAGGCAAACCTTTCACTCTAGTATCCTGTTAAAAGTGCTTTCAGATGCTGATTTGGCATTTCTCTCAAATATTTTATCAAGCCAGCTTTCTTGGCACTGTGAAATCAAGCCACAACTGATACCCTCTGGCAAAACACAGCCCCGAGTCCTGCATTGTGCTGGTACCTATGAGCAATAGACTGTAAAAAAGTGTTTACTGTTGGCATAACTTACCTCCCACTGGTGCTACAGGGCTTTTCATCCTTGAGTTCAAAAGGAGATTGAGACTAGCCCAGTGAATTTTGACAGATGCCAACCTACCTTTGTTTTCAATCTTATGAAGCAAGAGTGAGATCAGAGGAAATACTTATTGTTAATCAAATATTGATGTGTTACAATAAAAAAATCTGGCCAATTATGACGATCTGTTTGTTGTGTGTTTTGGCAGGGCTCCTCTTGGTACCTGTGCCTGCTGGGATTAGGTTTAGCACATCAAAGTGTCTGTCAGGATCAGCAGTTATTCATAGTGCTAACAGGATCAGTTGAACACTAACTCCCCTTCAGCACACATGTGTACTGCATCCTAGAAGAACATTTCTCATGAAAAAGAAAAAGAAAAAGAAAAAAAAGAAGAGGGAAAAAAAAGAAAAAAAGACAAATTTGTGCTGGAAGGGGAAACAGCACAGAAAAAAATAGGGAAAATCCCTGGGGGCTAGAACCTAACTAACCTGACAGAATTAATGAGCACTTGCTACAAAGTCTCCATAGATTCTTTCACATGACAAATATTCTCTTTTTAAAGCTCAGAAGTTACCTGTAGCCTTCCACTTTTTGGCAGCACGATGTAGCCCTGTACCCTCTCAGATAAGCCTCGTATCTGCAAATGTCTTCACTCAGACACCTTCAGGCAAGTCCTCCTGCACTCTGCAGACCATCTTGTCTATCCAGATGGAGGAGAAGGTGCTCTCCCTGCTCTGACACCACCAGGTGATGTTGCCAGCCATGCTGAGGCACCCAGCTGGGGCTTGGATGCTCTCCAGGTACATCCAGTGATGCCCAAGGCCAGGCTCACAGCTCACACATCTGGTCTGAGCAGGAGTGTCCTTTCAAAGACAGCCCTGGTGGCATGGGGGAGGCTGGCCCCAGAGCAGCCCTTGCCTAACCTGCCAAGCGCAGGATACCCTTAAGCACTTACAGAATTAGGGCACTGCTTGCCACTGAACATGCCCGTAACCATCCTGAAAGCTTAACTGCTTGATACTATAAATAACTGCTTTTCCTTTTCCCCTGTTACTGCATTTCTTTAAGCCTCTGGGTTTAAAATAAGCACAGACAAAAACAATGTGCTCAAAGGTGCCAAACTGTACATAAGGGAAAGGCATGTGCAAGAGTGCAACCTATTCCTGAATGTCTGACTGACTCACACAATGTTTCCCTTGCTTTAATAATAAATAACCAAAACACTCAAAAGTGTATGTATTACATTAACAAGCCTTGGATGACACAAAAAAATATGCTTTTTTTTTTTTTTTTTTTTTTTTTTTTTTTTTTTTTTTTTTTTTTTTTTTGTATGTGGGATCTNCACAAACTACTTGCCAGAAGTGACACCTAGAAAGAAGATGGGATGAATCTTCCTGGATCTTGTGGGCCTTTCATCTAATTTGTAACTACTGCAGGTGCCTCTCCTTTCTCTGCTCTCTTGTTTTGCTCAGTCCTGGTTGATATGGCTTCTGGAGTGGTGTGGCAAGGATCACTAGGGCAGATGCAGAGATTGCTGCTGAGTGAGGACCTTCTAACCCAGAAGAGAATCCAATACCTTGGCCAAGGTGCAGCTGAGGCCAGAAGTCTGAGCAATAGGGATGGCCTGAGGTTGTCCAGTGGTCAGGGACCTTCAAAGATCATCAAGCAAGGAGCAAGGAAAACACACAATCCTGGTGAAGAGAAACCATGGAGAATACGATATAACCGAGTCCAAAATAACACAGATAAACCAGGTATGAGGCAGAACAAGCCTTCAGCAGCAGAAAGCAAGAATAAAGTCAGATCTACAGAAATGCAGCTACAACCAAGTAGTGGATGGAGCAGCCAAGAGAAATGGCTCTTGGCAGGGGAAGTTTTGTCAGACTTTTAATGGACAAGAGAGGCAACATTTTAAGCTCCTGGGTTCTTTGTTCCCTCAAGTTGTGGAGCTTTGCAGATCAGGACATAAGCAAATGGTTCCTGGCCCCTTCAGACAGAACATCTGTTATCCATGACAGCAAAAGTACTGACCCATCTGTGACCAGGCTGTGTCACTGGTTGAAGTTCAGCCCACAGAATTATGCTGCTGTTACTCTGAGTATTCACTGAAGGCAAACACATCACAATGCACTCTTGTTCTTGTCCCACATCTTCTCACATCCTTTATGGTCTCAGAGATCCTGGCAGCATCCTGTAGTTGCTGCTCCCAACTCACCTTCCTTTCCTTTTCCCTGTTGGCTTTTCTTCCATCTCTGGAAATCAGTGCAGCTGTCTTCTTTAGCTCCACACATATGGCTTTGCATTTTGTTAGGTAGTAAACCATGCTGGCATTTATGCTGACTTTGTTTTATTCAGCTGTTTTCCACTCCTATGTGTAAAAAAGCTGGTTTTAATTCTCACCTCTCATTCTGATACTTATATATGCCTCTGTTTTTCTGAGTTATACTTGCTTTATGACCTTCGGCTCAGTCAGAAAATTGGCAGGTATTTGCTGCATTCCTGTGAGGAATATTTCTCTTATCTACAGCAAAACTGCCCTGGAGATTTTTATCTGGATTGCAGGAGATTTTTATCTGGGTGATACCTCTGAACGTGTTGTCCCTGTGAAGGAGATGGGAGAATTTACACAAGTGTTGGGCTGCATTCTGGGTCTGGATTTCTCAGTCAGTTTCAGAAGTTAACAGGTCATGAAGACTTGCCTCAAACAACAGAGACCATCAGGTGGGGAGGACAACACTTCAGAGGGAGTGAGGGGAGCAGGAATAATTTTGCCTCTCAAAAATGAATGCCTAGAGCAATATCATACTCTGACACTTCACTGGCCACAGCTGGAAAACATTCTGCTGCTTTTTAAATATGAAAGTCATTGTATAGTTATATTTCATAATCATGCACACCTTACATTTTTAACATTGCCGGGAAGGCTGTTTGAATGTCTTAGCACAGAGGGAGTGTTTGCCATAATAATGTCTCCTGAAGAGACATAGCCCACAAAGCTCAGGATGGTAAAGACCTGCCAACTGTCCTTTTAGCAAATGAATTCCCATCTGTGTGGGGTGAGGGCTGTGCTGGAAGAATTTCATACAAGGATCAGAAGATATTTCCCACCAGAATTACAGTAAAATATAAAATTTGGTGTAAACTCAGTCTAAGTTAGACACCAGCTCCTCGTTTTTGCTACTTTGTCACAGTTATCATAGTTACGCACACACACACACACTATGCTTTGTATAATTTTTTTAAACCTTTTAAATTCCTGAGAACAATAACAGTACATTGAAGTACAGATTTTGCAATCAGAGTCTTTCTTACAGATTTCACACCATTTATGGTCAGTTGTACCTTCCATGCTTTTCTATAAGAAAACATGAGCACTGTTGTACACTAGATTCAGATAATGCTTTGCATATGAACCTGACCAGACAGGAAGCTTGTGCACATTTCATGGTAGGCCTGAAGGTCTTGAGCCATAGTGTGGAGCATCACCAGACCCCACTGGTAATTTCTTGCAAAAATGGAATCCCATAGTTTTGGGTTCCCTCACCTTCACACTAAACAAAATTTAAGCTTTTCCTGCATGCAGCCTTATGGCTACAGCCTTCATCTAAGTCTTCTTTTTATTCTTTAGTCTGAATCAGGGCAATTTTTCACTTTGGATGACTGCAACTCAGAGAGCAAGGGTCTGAACCTGCTTATTTTTTTTCATCCAAAGCTGGTGTGCTAAACTCCATGAGTTTAAGAAAACAGAAATATCTGGAAACAAAACTAAAAGTAGTACGTAGCTCAAGAAAGTTATGATGTGGCATGACATCATATTCTCACAGCAACTAACTCACTCAGAAATGTTCCTACTGATCCTTATATGGTTTGGCTGAGGGCACCTCCTGTAAGTTTCAAAGGTGGTTATTGAATTGCAGACCATGAAATCATTTCTTTGGTACAGCTCAGGTGCCACTGCAGTAAATCAGGCAATCTCTGTGCAATTTTACCAGTCGTGTATCCAACCCAAGGTGCCCCCCTGTTTCTGTTACTTATTAAGCCAGACGGTGAAATGCAGATATTTTGAGGATGGGGTGTATACTATATTAAGTATGAGCAGCCCACAAATGCTTGCTTGCATCCCTTGTGTATTCACCCAGAGGCAGATTTGTAGTTTCCATTTGGAGCCGACCCAGCTCTGAGAAATTTGCCTGGCCATGACTCGCAGCTGGGTTCCCCATTTCAGTCAAAAGCAGCTAGACTCTAAGAGCCATCCAAGTTTGTTGGGAAAGAGGCTCCACATTCTGCCTTAAAATTAGTTATACAGATGGAAAAATACAGCCCAGGTCTTTCATCATTTGTTCACGCTGTACAGATAGGAGTCCTTAGTATGCTGGAGTAGAGCTTGGAGTACCAGGGTTTTACAAAGTCAGAGTAAATTAGAAAGAAAATGGATAAAATCCCCTCATAGTTCACTGTTAAAGAATAATCATCTAGCATCTGCCTTCATGTCTATAGCTGCATTACAATGAAGGACACAATCAGTCTCTCAAACATACATTGCTAGCTTGGCTTATCATCTCCTACCTCTCAAACTGATCCTTCTGCCTCTATTAAGTAGTTTTCCATTGACATTTTCTGTTCTTTTTCAATACATGAGGAGCTTTTGATGACATTGGCTGTTACAGAACTTTCAAAACTCCATCTTTTTTAATATGAGGACAATCTGACTTTCTGATATCTTTTCTTCTGCATTTACCCTTAAATGGTGCAGGATATTTGAAAGGACTGGATTTTTCTTAATGGATTTCTCTGGAGTTCCAGTCTGCTTCTGTAAAGCCTAGAAAGCATAGGTTGGGAGGAAGAGGAAGGTATTGCTGAAAATGAGCCTTTTTTGAAGTTTACCCTCTTAGGGTAGGGAAGTGAGGTGAGCTGATATTGCCGAAATATTTTTAAAACCTCAGGGATAAAAAACTTTGCATTTAATGACTTTTTTTAATGGGGCCTTCTGCCTGTGAAGAACCCATAACCTCTCCTTCTAATTTAACCCTCATTTTGGCTCATGTATTTATTTACTTATTTTATCTAGCTGATTTCTCTTTAACATCATCTCTCATGAGGAAGACTGTTAACCTGTTATAAATCAGTTGAATCATTTTACCCACCCTCACCTGCTCTTAATATTGCCACTCTGAAACTGATAATAAGTCATTCTAGACTTCTTTTCCCAGATATTTTATTCTGCCATGATGCTGTTACAAAACTGCCTGCCTGCTTTCAAGCAGTCAAGATTTATGTGTTGGATCACAAAGAACAAAAGGCAGAATTTCCATAAGAATGCCACCCCATTCCTCTTTAAGTACATAATGTCGCTGAAAGGAAAGTGTACAGGGATTTTCCAAGGCTGTAGCTCTGCATCCCCATGTGCACTGCTCACAAGAACAGTGTCCCTTACTCTTCTGGAGGTGTTTGTAGCAGCAAGGGTCAGCTGGCATTCAGGAAGGACAGGTATGGCCTGCAGCTCCTCTGAAGGGCTGTGGCACTAAAACCCCCAGCTCATGGCATTTGCTGCAATCTGAAATGCTGTCCCCCCACCTGCTGCTTTAAGGGTCACAACCAGCAGAGAGAAAGAATCACAACTCCTTTAGCCAGGGATGATTCCCTCTCTGTGCTCTAGCTAGCTTGGTAACAAGCCTCTGTGCTGGATTGTGATGCTTAACTGATTTAGGGCTGCTGTTGACTACTTTGCTAAGCATCAGCACTTGGCAATGGTCCAGTGGGATCCCTGGGGTGAGTTAGGAAGAGCATTGCCAGCAGGTCGAGGGGGGTGATCCTGCCCCTCTACTCAGCCCTGGTGAGGCACATCTGGAGTGCTGTGTCCAGCTCTGGGCTCCTCAGGACAAGAGAGACATGGAGCTCCCGGAGTGAGTCCAGTGGAGAGTGACAACGATGATGAGGGGACTGGAAAACCTCTCTTAGGAGAAAAGGCTGACAGAATTGGGCCAGTTTAGTCCAGACTAGAGAAGATTGAGAGGGACCTTATCAATATATATGATTAACTGAAGGGACGACACCAAAAGGATGGAACCAGACTCTTCTCAGTTGTGCAGAGCAATAAGGCAAGAGGCAATGAGCAGAAGCTGACACACAGAAAGTTTCACCTGAACAAGAGTGGGTGACAGCACTGGAATAGGCTGCCCAGAGAGGTTCTGGAGTCTCCCTCACTGGAAATACTCAAGAACCATCTGGACACAGTCCAGAGAACTGTGCTCTAGGCAAACCTGCTTGAGCAGGGAGGTTGGACCAGATGAAGTCCAGTGGCCCCTTCCAACCTTAAATCACAGGATCTCAGAATCAGTGAAGTGTTGAAAAGTAGGAATCAAAAGACTTTGATTCAGAAATGTGGGACAACCAGCATGGACATACTTAAATATAGGTATTTGTTTAAATACCCTCCTGAAGCTGAGCCCAAACATCTGCAGATAGAATCTGAGCTGATTAGTACCCATATCCATATTAGATTTTACTCAGCCCATAATAAGCTCCTCCTTAATGCTGTGGCAAGGGACTAGCGTACACTTGCTTCTTATTCAAACACTTATAAAATTATTTGATTCCAGAACTAATTAACTGGACTGTATCTTAATCATTCCTACTGGTATCATACAGACGTAAGCAAACTATCATATGATTCCCTACCAAGCCTGATATATTTTCAATTTCAACGTAACTTAATAATTGCAGTACCAATTAGTTAAAATGTAAGTAGGAAAAAAACATTGGATGGAGACATCTTAATTTAAATATAATCCATTAAGTAAAAACTGCTATTCTAATTAGTGATAATGTAGCACAATTAGGAAATAAAATTTGATTGGTACATTGGAATTTAAACTCAATTAGTAACTGCTATCGTAATTAGTAAATGCAGTACATTTCGAGCAGTGTTTTGTGGGGGAGAAGTGCATGTACAGTAGAGATGATGGTGAGGAAAGAGGCATTGGGAGAGCTGAGGTGGGGAGTGTGGAGGACAGGAGTTCAGCCAGAGTCAAGCCCAAAATCCTGCTCCTGAACCAACAGTGACCTCAGAGCAGAGGAGTTCGATCTCACTGAAAAAAGTTGATGCGAAGGATGATTTGCTGTCACGTTTGGGCAATCTCTCCCCATGGTTAATTACTCCCACTACCCAGATGGAGTGTTTCACTTTGACATCTACAGTTTTCTCTTTCCAGATCTGGACTGGTAAATTTTGACAAACTAGGGAAAATAGAGTGGAAGTCAACTAAATTGAAGAGCTCAGCATTTTAAATTAGGAAAATGCAAAGCTGTACTAGGCATAAAGGCAATACAATACCAGAGGTCTGCATTCCTGTAACAGGGAGAATATTGGAGGAAGGGGCTTGAGACCTAGCAGGATCTACAGCCTTCTTAGAAAGGTATTATAACATTTCTTTTAATGGGAGAAGAGAGGTGAAAAAAAAAGTTTAGGCTGTTGTTTCCATTGTAGTCACCATAATTTCAACCTCTTTTTCCTGGAAAACATTTCACCTAATCTCCTTATTATGTACACATACCTAGCACTATTCTCCATTGTATTATTTTGCATTTATTGACACTGAATTCTGTCTGCTATTTCATCAGCCAGTCTTCAACATTTCAATGGCAAGTTTAGATTAACGTTTCTGGAATAGCATGAAAATACCAGGAAATTGTATTGCTTGCTAATTGCTGCTTTTGCAATCACCTGCTGCTATGCAGATCAAACCAGGTCCTAGGACCATTGTATAGGCTGCCATTACCTCTTCACTTCATTACTTAACTTTTAAGAGAGAAAAAAATGTATTTGGACTAAGTGAACTACAAAAAATTAATACATAGGAACAAGATATATATATTAAGTAACCTTTTCTCTTATCCCCTTTAAAAGACTTTGGTCAGAAAATCTCTGTCAAAAGATTAAAAAAAAAATGGTACTGTGTATTGATTGGAGTCCTGTTATTAATACACACACTGCAGACAGCTTCAATAGATTTGTATGGTAATGACTTGTTTTTATAAAAACTGCATAGCTGTTTTTTTCCTTACTGGATCAATTTATCCAAATGTCTACTCATTCCATTCTTAATTACAATTTGTACCAGATGCTCCAAGACTTTACTTCAAAAATATTTGTTATATTTACCACTTTCCATTCCCATGGTACCAAGAGCTATTTAAAGAGCACATGAAAAGAACAGAGCTGGTAGGTTAAAACTTTCATACTTACATTCCTTGGCACCTCTTGTGTGAATATTAGTTAGCTTTTGCAATTGGTTACTATTCTTCCTGTTAATTTACTTGGGAACCTTTTCTATGAGTAATTTAATTAGATTGTCAGAAAAGCACCCCAAAAAGAGATGGTACAGTATAAGAAAGCTCCCTCAGTTTCATCAAAATAAAATTTTTAATGCCTTTTTATTACATAGTCTGATTATCTCTGGGTGCCCCTGACTATTCCTCAATCATTTATTATCCCTACAGAAATGACAGCAACATCCCTATTTCTGATATATGTAGGAGGTGGAAAGTGCATTTATCAGGCTCAGCTCCACACCCACCACCCCCAACTCCCCCCTTTTCTTTTCCCCCCATGGCTCATGTTCTTAGGGTTTAGCATTTAACTTTCCAGAATTTGAGCATGTCTTTTTCTTGTGTGTACAAGAGTGTTGAAACATCATTTCTAGCTTTCTTTAGTGGCTTTTTTTACTACACTGTTTGACAGTAATCCCTTTAATTTTTTTTCTCATGGGTAACACACAGTTACTCTGAGTTTCTTCTTAAAGCATTTATGCCATAATCCAAGAATTTGACCCTTTTGAGTGTTCCTTTTATGTATTTATTCCTGTCTGGTTTGCCTAGATGGCTAGAGAGTAAGCTTTTTTCATTCTTCTGCATTCTCTCTTAATTCTTCCCTTTGAAGTTAAAAATGAAGCAGCACATTTTCTGTTCCTGAATGTGAAGGTGGAGAAGCAAAACACCAGCCTTCATCTGCCAAGTGCAGTGTGGATGTTTTCTCTGCTCAATGTCTTCATAAATGGGCTACACAAATATCAATCAGGAATTTTATCAGGATGACTGGATTGGCTTTGAAGTGAGGGTAAGGATTACTTAACCATGACTGTTTCCTGCAATGCTGTTTTTCTGCAATTTTACAAAATATATGAGGGCAATAAACACCAGGGGAGAAAGAAAAGCCTCTCATGCTGAGGGTTAAGGCTGGTACAAGAGCAAATACATTCACCTGTCATGAATAAATTAAGACTGGCAATTTAGAAGATGGTTCATGTCTGTCAATGACAGATTTCCAGCCAGAAGAGTAGGTTAGGAAAATGTTAACTGGTTTTAATAGGGGGATTCCTAAATCCTTGGGAAAGATCATAAGGCTCCCTTTCTGTGACAGCAAAGTTTTAACTGGCTAACTGAAAAAGATCTTTCCTAGGTGGTTTAGGGTATTTTTGTACCCTTTTCTGTTAGAGGATCCTCCTCTATGAAAACTGTAGCTCTTGCTCCCCAGTTTGAAAGAGAGTTCAAGATCTAATTCCATTTTGGCAATGACTGGCAACATAATTTACCACTGTCAGAAAAAACCCAAATGTTTCTTTTGTTTGTACCGAATCTGCTACTCCATAATCTCATTTGATGTTCTGGACTCCTGAGTTCCATGACCAACCAACTTCTCCCTCTCCACCTAGCTCATATTTCTATAATTTTCCTATGGATCTTCTCCCCAGACACCTTCTATTTCCCCCACACCAAGCAGCCTTGGACTATTTCATCACCCCTTAGAGAAAGCTGTTCCATACTACTGATAATCCCTCTTGCCTTGCTTTGGAGGTTGCCCAGATCTGGTAGATCATTTTTTTGAGCTAGACAAACAAATTTCATGCAGCATTCAAGATGTAAAAACACCATGTATTTAAACAGCAGCCTGGGGGGATTTTCTATTTACTTTTCCTAATAATTTTTAGCATAACTACTAACGAGGACAGAGCAGATGTTTGAGCTCTAAAACCTCTTTTCTTACTGGCAGCAGTCACTTTAGAGCCCATAACTGCATGTGTAAAATTTTGAAGGTTTTCTTACCCCGTGCTGTTGTTTCCAATATGTTTTTCACATCCTGCAGAAAAAAAAGGCTTTGAGTCACCCCAATTGGCAAATTGTCATCCACAGCATATCAGTCCCTCCCTGATGCAGACCAGAAGCCATGCACAGAACCCTCCATCCCCCCAGTGCTCCAGACAGCTTATCAACCCAGATTTGGGATATTTTCCTATTACAGTACCCTCTCAGATTTCCATTCAAGAAAGTCAGGCAAGCATCTGTTTAATACCACTCTAGTTTGCTAAATATTTAAGCACAAAGCTACCACTACACACCTAACACATCCTTTTCTATTCAGCAGGATTTCTGCATTTGCTTGAATGTCAGTATAAGCTTTGGTCTTTTGCTGAGTGGAGATGCCTTCTTGAACAAAGCTTTTATCAAGTGAATTAACCAAACAAATCAAGGAGATTTCCAAAATCCTAGGCTTTCACCTACTGGAAATGGGTTGAGTGTGTGCATGGCTTAGGAAATAAACAGACGTGGAAGTTGTCCATCAGAATTACTTTCTGCCAGCAAATACAAACACTGCCTCATTTGTCTTATGTTTGAATTGAGTTGTATTATTTGTGCCTCACCTGATTTAAGCTTCACTGGAGCAAGAGATGCAGAGTAAGGGGAGGTCTGGAAGAGAGAGGAAGGAGCAGCAGCCCACCAGGCACACATACTGCCACTACCAAATTTGAATCAAGATAAAACATCAGCATTTCTCTTGAGAACGCCTCTCTGACCTTGGCTTGCTGCCACAAGAGTCCCTTGAGGTGCTGGCACATCCCACGGTTTTTAAAAAATGTAATTATTGAGCTTTAGATTTCCTCTGATAAGTCAGTATTAAAGCCCAAATGCTCCCCTACAGTTCTGCCTGCCCTTCTGTTGGGAGAAGAAAGAGCAGTTTAATCTGCCAGTTTGTGTTTTAACAGGGAAGTGTTTCCTTCTGGTCTCATTGTACTGTCCAGGACATGGAAAGCTGCACTCTGTTTTGGGACCTACTGTAATTTGAAACAGGGAAAGAGGGCCTTCCTGCAGGACTTCTGAGTGCTGGCACCATGGTACAATGGCAGTAGGCACAGAAAACACAAAAATCTTACCAAAGGGGAAGGTGTTGCTGTGACTGGCAGCTGTAAGCCTGCACTAGGTTACATATGTGTATATTTGAACAAGCATCAATTGTTTTACCAGTTTTGCACACTACTGTTATTTCCAGTGCATTTTTATAGCCTCTAGTACAACAGGTTTTGAGCCCCTGACCTCAGCTCGTCTGTAAAAACCATGATTCAAAGACCTAATGGGCAGTCAACAGGTCCCTGCCAAACTGGTAATGCTTTTCTGCAGACTGCCTGGGAGAGCAGGGGCACAGGTAAGTGGGAGCAGGGGACTTGTTTAGAGTCACATCATGGACTAATGCTCGAGGGAAGAACATTACCTGCCTTCTCTGGGCTGTACAAATTGCATTTCTGCTCCATCTGCATGAGCAGAAATTAGAGTTTGCCTCATACAATGGACCTGAAATAAGCAGAGTGCTCACAGTGAACGGCTTGTACCATTAGGCCCTAGTGGATAAGTAGTATTTGTTACTAGAAAATGATGGTCATGCCCTCCAAATGCCCTTTACTGTAATACATTTTGATTAAGCATTCTGATGAATCCCCTGATGTAGAGTCAGTCTGCCCTCATGCCACACCAAACACTGCAGAACAGCTCAGCTAATTTCAGCTGTCAAAAAATTAACTACCTAGACACAGCAGTCACTGGGGTACGCTGTGCTCAGGAGAGATTCAGGGCTCAGGCAGGCTTCACTTCCCTCAGAGCTAGCTGCCTCTCCACAGGGGAGGGTGATTCATCCTATCCTAAAATAGGGATGTAAACCAGGGCTTTGCATCACGCTCTGGTAGAGCTCTTCTCTCCTCCTCAGCTCCTGAGGACTCTCCTGGGAGCCCAGATATTCAGCACTGACCAGCCCTATGGCTAGTTGGCTGAAATAATTGAAGATAAGTGCCAAGCAAT
The DNA here is from genome assembly GCA_013400775.1 of Chaetops frenatus. Lineage (NCBI taxonomy): Eukaryota > Metazoa > Chordata > Aves > Passeriformes > Picathartidae > Chaetops > Chaetops frenatus. Next base: position 84,006 of record VZTR01012663.1, read on the forward strand.
AAACTTTTTCCCACCCTAAGTAGCCAGCCATCTAAATTAACAGGTAGATTTTCAGAAGAGAGGTTTGCTGCTGTCAGGTCTGCTCCTCTGTGCAAGACAAGTGCCAGCCTTCCTTATAGGCAGGGCTTGCAAGGAATTGCATTTCAGACAAGGTTTTCCAGCCTCATCTCTGCTGAGCCACAAGGGGATGTTCTCATTTCAACATACAACAGAGTGTGGTTTTGGCATGTTCTGTGCAGAGTGTATTTGACATTTTAATTGATGCCATTTGTTAATTAAGAAGGATAAATGATGACAGGGAGAGAGGAGGAGATCTTATAAAGAGTGAATAATAACCTCATTCAAAAGCAGGTAATGAGACACTGGGTTAAAATTATGCAAGCACTTGGAAAAATGTCTAAATGTTTTTCAGAAATCAGGTGCTGCCCATCTTTTCCTTATCTCAGAAACGTCAGGAAGTGAAATTCATCACCTACTTACATGTGCTCCTTACTGAAGGATCTTCTAGCAGAAAAGGCTGGAGCTCACCATTCCCTTTGTCTGCATTTGCCATGACCACAGCTACCACCAAGGCAGAGGAGCAGGTCACACCACTGCCAGGCTCAGTCTGTCCAAACTGCACTGGGCCTCAGTTTGGCACAGGAAGATTCCAGGCAGTGGCAACTTCTCTCAGCAGTGAGGAAGAAAACAGTGGAGTTGGTAGCATGATGCTCAACACTGATCCCCTTTTCAGATGCACCAGCAGCTGTGTTTGGGGCTTGTTTTCCCTAAATGCTGTCTGTGTGTTAGGCAAAGCCCTTTAATAGAGGAGAACAGAGCAGTCTGTTAGCCAGGAGAGTGGCTCTGCAGAAAACAGATTCAAAAAAGCCTTGGGTCTAGCTCCTTTCTGTGCAGATGCACATTTAAGCAAAGACAGAAGGGAAAACCAAGCAGAGGCTGGAGTCACAGGAAAAGCAATTTTCACCATCTGACATAAGGACTGGAAAGAAAGGCTGTTACATCCAAATTTCCAGGGTCAGTCCCTGGAAACAGAAAACTCCCAAACTTGGTGTTTTGGACTGAGAAGGGATTTTGATGTCTAGCAAGAGACAGATTTCATCTAGACTTTCCTCTCCAGTTTGAAGTGGTTTTTCTGTCTCCTGCCTCTCGGCACACCCCAGAAGAAGCACTGAACCAATGTCAGCATCTGTGCAGAGTTTACCATAAGTCCCTGTACCTGATAGACACCAGGAAAACTGTACAGGTATGGGAGCTGTTTCCTATGGTCTGTAACAAGTATATGATGTGTGCCTCCCAGGATGAAAGGTGAGATAGTTTACAGAGGGTTTCCACATCCAGGAGCTCAGCAGGCAAGCTGCAATTTTGGAGGAAACATCAGACCACCCAAAAGATTCTGAGTCCGTATTCTGACTTTCTTACAGGATCTGTGTTACACCTTGAGCACATCTCCTGCCTTCCCCAGGCCTCAGTTTGGTTCAGGGGGGTGGGAAGGCAGCAGTGAGAATTACAGCAACATTGTCTGGACTCTAAGATGAGCAGTGGCACAAAGCTATGTTGCAAAATTGCTAGAAAGTTCTTTTCCACCTTCAATTAAAAAAAAAAATTAAAAAAAAGAAACCTGTGAAAGGTTTGGGAAGGTGATTTATTCCAGCTCCAGACTGGTGCAGGCTGATTGTTTGTGGGGTTTTTTCCTATTTGTTTTAGGTTGTTTACTCAAAGTATTCATTTGTTTACCTTGTTGTTTTGCACTCCTTACATCTGTTCATTTGTTTAAGTATGAGCCTCTGTGTTTTCCACTTCTGTTTCCTCTCATTACAGTGGAGCATCTGCTTAGCACTTAAAAAAAATCAATCAAAAATAATCTTATACCATGGAGCAGAAAGTTTTTGTAAACTATGAGTGAAAAATTATTATTGTCTGCATAATCCCTTTTATTATTACTATTCATTTAGACTTCAGTCTGAAAATAATCTGGATGACCTTGACAAACATTTTTTTCTGGGGGAAAAGTTAAGAATCATAGCCTAAGAGAACAGCCCTGCCTGAAAATCAAGGAAACAAGACTATTGTCTTTCCCTCCCTCTGCAAGTCATTTGAAATCCAGTCCTGAGATGGGAATAGTGTTTCTAGCCAGAAGTCCCAAGCGAGAATGAACCTGGCTAGATGTGACCCAGCTGCAAAACCTCTGCAGAAAGCTCGGTAGGGTGTGTTTGTGCAGTGTGTCACAAGCAATGCAGCATCACTGGCACCTTCAGCAGCCCCCTAGTCCTTGCCAAAACTCTCCTTTCTTCCTTTACCTGGAGCTGCTGAGGTCTCCCAGAGTACTGTGCACTCTCCCCCCCCCCTATAGGAAGGGAGCTGGGGAAACATCCCCACACCCCTTTGCCTCCCTGCTTTCACAGGCAACCTCAGCCCTCCCTGGTTATTCAACGTGAGAAATCTCATTTGACCAAGTGGCATTTAGAGGAAATTGTCTCATTGATTAAAGGAAACATGCAGTATCTGTGGAAAAGATATCAAGAGTACATAAGGGGGTGATGTGAGGCTGAGTGTCCTCTTGCTGACTAACAGCTGCAGGCAAGAGTTCTTAATTAATGTAATCACATCACACAGAATTCCATGACAACACTGGGGAATTTTGCACCAGAGATTAAACCAAACAGCAGGTAGAAGAGCCTCTGTCAGGTTTTCCAGCAACTGCCTGAATTGCCTCTAGGTGCAATTTTAGGCCTAAGAGGTGATCCTGTTACCAGCAATCTGTCACAAGCAACTCTGAGTTGCTTTTCCCCATCTCTTCCTGGTGTTACTGCCATAAAATAAATCTGTACAAAAGTAAACAAACAAGCAAACTAAAAACAACCCTAAAAAACCTCTCACACAGCAACACTTGTTGGACATCACATTAGGAAACCCCAGTGCCTATGATGAAATATTCAGATAAAGAGCACCTTGGTCAAGTTGAGGATGGACCAAAACCTTGTGAATCAAAATAAACTCTGTGTGTGTTCCTGCCTGTTTACTCAAACATTTCCTTCTCCCCTCACCAGACACAAGAAAGGGAAGAGTTTCTACAAAACAACGTAATGCCTGCTGCATAAAAGTACTATTCTTCTAATTATCAGAGATACACATGGCAGTGAGTGGAAGAAAGCTTTTTCCCTTGCCCTATTCTGCTGGAAAGATGTGCTATCATTAAGAACATCACTTAATTAAATACTAGAAACGAGGACACTGTGGAATTGAATAATTCTTTTCTCCAGCAATTTTTTCTAGTGTTCAAATATTGGTCAGAAAAAAACCCCCCAAACACTAGCCTTGTCACAGTCATCCGGTACTTAATTGGTTTTTTATTTAGTTCAGTATTAAAGCATGAACTTTGAGGAAAAAATTAATTCATTGCTCTCCAGTGTGGACAACTGGCAATGAGTGATTGTGTGGAAAGATAACAACTCCAAGCCTTTTTAAAGCCCGAGATCTGATCTTGGTATCATCTTTCATCTTTTACAAAACTCTAGCTGACACGGGAAATACATCTTTTCTCTGTTAGCATTAAAAAGCAAACTGAAGGTAGGATTTTTCAAAGGCACTTACTTCTTGCTGCTCTCTTGATTCCCATTGAAACCACTGGCAAAATTCTTTACTCCCTGCCCAGAGACCAGGGCATGCCAAGCACATCTGAGCACCCCCCATACACAAAAATCAATGAATGCTTGTTTGTATAACCTAGGCTGTGTCCGGTCAGTGATGTGGAGACCCTAAGGTCATTTTGACCAGCCAAATCCACTGGAGGGACTCCTCCCTTTGAGTTGCCTCTTTAGCCCCACAGCACTGCTCTTCTCATGGTGCCATTTCTTTTGGGAAGCAGAAGATCCTGCTGGGGCTGCCTTCTCCTTTCAGCTTTGCTCCAATATGGACAGTTATGGGAGAGGATAACCAGGATTGCCCAGGGCAGGAGAAGGGAGCAGTGGGGTTACTTTGGGCAGTCACAGTGCACAGGGCAGCACCAGCCTCCATGGCAGCCAGGGCTTGGCAGAGCTCCCGGGGCCAAACTGGGAGTCAGCTGTAGGAGCTGTCAGGGCATTTGGGGGCTGGCCCGAGGGGATATCATTCCACTCCTTTTAGACAGCAGGCATGGGCACAAGCTAGATCAGTTGGAAAGTGATAACAAGACTTGTATTTACACCAGGAATAGGGGGCTTAATACAGGGGATAAAGGACAAAGACCATCTCAGGCATCCAGGGAAGCTTGATTTTTATAGAGCTACTGCCATCCCCATCCTCCACTTACAAGTTTCTTACAGAGATCTGGCACAGAGATGCTGGTCCCCATCCCTGTTCCTGCACCAGTGATGTCCTGACAAGCAAGGGTGATTGAAGGGAAGTGACATGAGTGAGGCCCTATAAACTGGAAAAAGCCCTGATAACACATGGATCTGCCAAAGCACTCTTTGGAGAAAGGCAGCTCCATAGGGATTTTGGCCAAGAGCTAAAACCAGGTTAGCAAAGACAAGGCAAGTCACAATTTCTGCACACCTGTGGGTCACTGTCATCATTAAATCCTGCAGACTACATTGTCTTACTTGGCTGGTTATCACACAGTGACTAGCATGGACTGGGGGCAGCACTCTTCCTAGTGAGAGGGAGTAAGGGAGAGAACAGGGATCAAAAGGATGCTGCAGAATCAGTGCAGAGTTAACACACAAGGAGACTGCAGTCTCTTCATTAGCACCAAATAAGAGCAGTTTTGAAACACATGAAACACTTTGCTGCACCATCTGTTTTGTCCAGCTAAATTCTCACATTAATCATCTTTATTCCTTGTGAGTAATTCCCTTATGGGAAATCTACTGAGCATGTTTAAATTTATTAAAACTATCGCAGTTTATTAAGAATCCATACCCAGTGTCTTCTGCCTTACACACCTGATGAAGGGGAGAGAAAAACAGCAGTAATCACAAAATGTTTCCTCTCATCCCTGTACCTCCCAGTGTTATTCACAGCAGTAGTGGGTATTGGTGTTGCAGTGACATTTCATGCATGCCCATTGCAGTGTGCCAGGTACTGTACCAGTACATCATTTTTCTCTGGAAACCTTGTGTCAAAACATTTCGAAGAGATGCAGATGTGATTACATCTGGTTTAAAGAGGAAAGCTCTCACCTGGTATCCTCTAAGTCAAAGTACATAAGCCTGTTCCTAATCTTCAAAACAGACAGATTCACCAGCTGTCCTAGGTAGGCATCAGCCACTTGATCAACTCTGGATTACATCTCCCAAGACAGCAAAAAAGGCTTTTTGCCTTCATTACCCTGAGCAGATAACCAAAGGGAAGCAAAGAACAAAGATGACATCATGAGGAATTGGCACATTTGATATATGGCAGGACTTTGTATTCCAGGTCTTCAAAAGGTTCATCTCTGATAGGAGGAAATACTGAAATAGTTTCCATAAAGTTTGTCTTGCAGCTGCATCAAAAAAACAGTGAATTTTTAACAACAGAAGTGTGACTCATTTTTCTGGTGTGAACCATCACACTATCTCGGTTTCCTCACTCATATTAGGAATACCAAAACATTTTTTTTCTTATCAGGAATGGAAATTACTTAATGTGTATAAAGGGCTGTCAAGTCACAGACTAAGCAAGACTGCAAAATCCAAGCCCAGGGTCCCTTCTCTTAAGCCTGTCAAACGCCCAGGTGCTGTCAGAGGAGGAGCTGTGCTATCCCATCGGTCACACTTGCAACACAGATCCATCTCACAGGGAAAATAGCTGCTTCAGCACACCCTCGGTTGTTTCAAGGGCACTGCAGGGGCACAGCCCTTTTCAACCACTTTGCACCAAGGGCAGTAACCTCTGTGAGCTGCCACGTCCCAAGTCCCCAGCTTTTGTCCTCCCTAGACCACAACCCAGAGCTGTTTTGCCTCACGCACACTTCAGCAAAGCTATCTCAGCTTGGTTTGCATGGTGCAGAGAAATAGGAAACTTGAGCAGAGCCAGTTTTTTCAGCCAACAGCAAACACAGAGGCAATTATCCCTGCAAAACTCCCTTTGCAAGCTGAACAGACTCCATCCAGGCAACCTCTTTAATCTGTACTGGCTAGTGACTCCCTGCTGAATAAGCTTACTTCTCCTCGAGGGGGTTGCCAGCCTAACTCAACTCATGTGCCTAAACTGGCAAAACCCACTGAAGGGTAAACAGTCCATCCAGGGTGTTCAGAGACCCGTTCCTGGGTAATTGGCTTCCATAATGACACATACACACACAAACACAAAACACAGGAAAGCTTTCCCTCAGGTTTGCTCAGAGTACACACAGCTTTCCACCTGTGATGAATAATAAAGAGCCTGCCCCTGAATTAATCAGGTAAGGAAAAAAGGGGGATCTGGATGAGTGCCATGGGCTAAAGGATAAAAATCCCGCGCACACACACACAGAGCAGGGACATGCAGTAGTGCCATACGGAGAGTAAACAAGCTGTAGTGACCTTCTCAGGCTTTACCAGGTATTCATGGGAAGCAGGCTCATGGGGATACAAAACTAATAATAATGAACACACCAGCGTCCTGGCATGTTCTGGTTCTCCCTTCTGGCAGCAGTGCCTCCCTGTTTGCATGCCAGATGCCTGTCAGCCCAGCCTGCCTGGTGGCCTTCAGCCCTCTGCTAATACTCGCAGCTAAAACAAAGCAGGGGGCAGAAATGTAGAGGATTTCTTTGTATCCAGGTCTTTTTAAATAGAAAAAAGCAGACAATGTCAGATCTTCAGGGAGACCTGGTAATCCGTGGACTCCACTAATTCAAAAGGTGAAGACTAGCATCTTGCAACACCAGTGTCAGATTTTATACCCTTGTACCTTGAACACAGACCTTGGAGGTTTTTTTCCAAGGAGGAGAGTAGTGGTTAGGCACTTTCTGGAGATCAGGGATGGCAGATGTTACTAAGTTAGTGACCTCAGACATGAAAGGCCTCATCTTATTAGAAGACGGCCATTCAACCATAGCAAATTACATTTCTTGACAGATTGCAGCCTTGAATTTTCTTTTCATAATATGTTTGCAAGGAAAAATGGACCTCCTATACAGATAGCTGGAAGAATTAACTATGCAAGATGGGAAGATTTTTCTAAAGGACAATGATCTATTTAAGAGCAACACAAATACACTGAGTGGAAAAGATCCAAATTATGTTGATGTGACTACTTAAGAAAGCTAAATGCAGGCAACTCTTTGCATCATTACTGCTTTCAGTTTTAATCTCTCAGAAGTAAAGAGAAAAAAATGGCAGTGTTGTCATTTCTTGAAAGACAGTGGCAATATCTTGATTTTGGTATTCTTTGCTTCTCTTTGAACTGTTTTTTTCTCTCCTACATACTTCAGATCTCAAAAAACTATTTTAAAATAACAGATGTAATTGCCTAGAGGTGAGATAGAACGGATACTCAAGGAGACAAAAGGAAACATGTATAAAGACTGAGGGCAAGAATGGCTGGACAGCCTCTGTAGAAACGACCTGGTCACCAATAAAAACAGAATTGGAATTTTTTGAGGGCTGATATGTTGCAGAAAGCTACTTAGGTCAATTGCAGTAACTACCTGAAATGAACATTACAGCCGTTTCGAAGAGGTTTGGTGAGCTGAGAAAATATTTACAGCTACGTGGGTGTAGAGCTAAAGCCTTCTGGAGCTGCCTCCAGCCTCGGCCCACAGGGGAGCAGGGGTTTTCCAGGGTGAGCAAACCACTCTACCACAGAACTGCTGCTTTGATTTCCCCCCTGTCCTTTCAAATGACTCCTGTATCTCTCACTTTCTCAGGCTATAAAGTGTCCCTGTGATAAGTTAAGCAGTGGTGCTGTTTAACTCTTGAATCTATACCTTGTGCTTGGGTGGCTGGGGGTAAGGTGAATATGTGTCATGGGATAACCTGAATTACTCCTGTACATTTAACCATCTCTCTCATGCATTAGTCCAGCAAATATGGACAGACTTCTGATATTCCAGGCACCTGAACGGGTCTTGCTGCTAATACAAAAACCCAAACAAAATAAAGAAACAGGGATAAAATCAGACTTCTTTTTCTTTGCAGTCATGTGACATTGCTTCAATAAAGCCACATTCATTTGTGTTTTATTGGTGAATAAATTGGCATTACAGTGCTGGGAAATGCTGAGTGAGGAAGGCCAAAGAGGAGGCAAAACAAAACTTGTCCCTTCAACTACCTGGGGAGGAAAGCTTGAGGAGAGAGGCAAAGAGAAGGTGGTAGGAGTGGAGATCTGTGGGATTCCAGGGATGAATGGGAAGACAAGGGAAAGGAAGCAGCTGTACACAAGAGGAAGAGCAATAACACATTATTGTTGATCACGATGCAATTTTATCCTCCGGGGTGTTTTGCTCTTACTCATTACACACAGGAATTTTTCCTCATGAGCAGGCACAGGCACTCAGGCACACGTGCACATCTTTAGGCCAGAACCCATCACTTTACCAGAAGCATCTCCACCTTTGGGCCAGCACATCAGCAGTTGTTTTATAACAGCATCATGCTATAATTCCTTATTTTGCCCAAACCAGTTCCCCTTTCCCTGCCCCTGCATGGTGGGGCTCCTAAGCACGGGGTTGTATCCCATCTGACCCATGGAAACATGACATGCTTCACTTTTAATTCAATCCAACCTCTCCACTTGCTTTGGTGTTCTTTGCTCAATGTCACAGCAAGAGCAGCTTCCTGATTACCTTGCTACATGTTTATAATTAATTTCTCTCAGGAGGATTACAGCCAATATTATTACCAAACGCATTTCCTAAGTATTGAAACAGGATTGGTTCCAAAAAATACACGTGATTTATTTTCTCCCTAGGGAGCAGACATTTTTAAGTAGCAGATAACTGACACACCACAACCAGAAAGCAAAACACAATAGCAATTAATACAGCATTGTGAGGGAAAGCCTGCCTGCTGCAGAGACCTTTCAACAGCAGCAAGCTGACAGCACCCGTGTCACAAAAACTGCCACAGGACTCAAAATACCAAGCAAGATTAAGACTCAGAGTGTGGGATTTAAACTCCTTGCAGCAGAGACTATCCTTTTATTCTACTTTTGAGCAGTGCTGAGAAGGCAGAGGTCCTGCCCTACAATGGGTGCTACAAGCACCAGCACTAGGGATGATATTAAAGAACGGTGGGTGTTTCAGAGGAACTGAGGCCTTTTGATGGGATAGCTTTCAGAATAAATTTCAATTTTTTTCCTTTTTTTAAACCTTTTTTTTCTTTTTTGCAGAGAGAAAAAGAAGAGAGATTTTTCTCCTTTTTTTTCTTAAAAATTCATGAGGTTCCCCCTCTCCCCTTGCTCTTTTGCTTAAAATTCCCTCAAATGTGTGACATAGTAACTTCAGCTGAGATTGTCCTTAGGCTAAAGTAGCTTTTCCTAGGAAAATTGGCTTCTGGAGAATATACCTTTGACCAGCCCTGAAGTAATGAAAGAAGTGGCCATGGCATGATTTTAAATCACTACTCTCTTAACACAAATCATAGGAAAATGTGTCTTGGTCCTATTCAGTTCAATGGCAGTTTAGCCCTATGCTCCCCTGATGAGCTGCTCCATGAAAGGAGTGGAGGGGTCTTGCTTAATCAAAAAATGCTTCCTGCCTTGCCAAGCCAAGCCACAGGTGCTTGCCAGAGGCATCTCTGCACACACACAGAGAGAGAACCACGGCATTACAGCAAAGCTTCAGCTCACCTGGCCTTGCAGCCAGGTGTCCCCTTCAGCACAGCTCTAGGTCACACCCCAGGCCCTTCAGTGAGGGTCCTCCAGGAACCAGTTTGTGCTCAGCTCATCCCTCAGGGCTGCCTTTATGCACAGGAGCTGCAAGGTGCTTGTGACTGACTTGGTGAACTCGAGCTCTGAAAGCCTCCAACCCCCATTAGCTCCAAAAGTAACACACGGATGGTGATGGAGCACGGGGGTGAACAAGCCACCCCGAAACCCAGAGCTGCAAAAGGCCACATTGACGAGGGCTGCCAAGCCCCTGCTTGTGGATGATTTGAAAAATCAATCTCTAATTGCCCCTGCAGGTACAACCTCAACTGTTTCCCAGACAAAAAATCTTGAGATCTTGTGCAAGAAAATTGCTTTCACTGAAAAACTACTGGTGAAGGCTTTCAGCTCTTCCCAGCAACACATGGCCACCAGGGTTGAAAAGGGGTAAAGAGGAGAAGATGAAGATCCCTCCATCTCTCTCTAATTTATTCACCCACTGCACTCAGAACTTTACTTTATGAAAAGGGTAGTTTGCAAATGCTGGTAAAACATTTTGCAAGACACAGAAAGGAGAGAGAATCTAATTTTTTAAAGTGTGATTTTCCCTATTCCATTGTAGCTTTTACAATTGTTTCTATGGGCAAGCATGGGGCTGATGATAATTGGGGCTGTGCTTGTAGAAATTCTGGACATTGTTGAGGTCTTTTCACAGATATCCTAGTTATTGTAGCATGAAAACTTTCACTTAAAGAAAGGGTTTCTGCCTGTAAAGATAGCTTTACATTTCAGAATCCTGAAATAACCATGATAATAGATATAGAAACTTCCCACCTATGCTTTCCAGTAAAACAACTTACAAGAGTTTTAGAACCTAATTAATAATGTTAAAGTGTCAACAGCCTTAACCTTTTCAGTACCTGAAGCAGAATATCCCATCCAGTTCTGTCAGCCTGTGGTTGCTGCAGTTGTCTTTGATGAGCCATGCATTTGAATGGATGGCATGCTACAATTAACTCTGTGGGTCTGGACTATGAAAAAAAGATGCTGGGATGGCAGGAAAAAGTGAACTCTTCACCTCCAAATTATACTAGAGGGACTGATTATGGTAATGCCAATTTAAAAATACAGCAGCGAGCTTGTTCTTCCCCTTTCCTAACTCAAAAGTCCACTTTGCTTCACAATGTCTTTATTTTGATAGCAATGAACTTGGAGCCTGGCTCTCAGCCAGGTTTGTGAGATTGTTCCATCTTTGCTTTTTTTTTTAAAAGTAAACTTTAGTCAGTAATGAAAGTGGATCCTTGAAATATCCATGACAACAACCCAGCTTTTGTTATACAGCACTGACTACCATCAGGTTATGGCTATTTAACCTGGAGAACTTCCGGCTTTTGGTCTTAACTTTTAGAGTACCACCTGGGAAGATACCACTATATTCAAGTCTGGTTCTTCATCTTCTTCTCCCATTTCCTCTTAAATTGGGATAGTGGGTCAGGTGGATCTATGGTCTCACCTGTAGGACCCCTCTTCCACTTTTCAAGATACAGAACAAAAGTCACTGGACTTTAGATTTGGCTTGAAATGTTTTTCCAAATACATCAAATTTTGCCTTACCTTTTCCTTAGTTTAACTAACTGAGAAGATTTTCCAGTTTGTGATATCTTGGGTAATGGCACAGGCACACATTCGCTTTGTGATATATGGCAGTGGCTGCAGCTTATCGGAAGTGTACAAATGTAAATGCTTCCCTGTGTAACCTGCAAAGTAGGAGGAACTTGAAATCCTTAAGGACAATTTTAAAAGAAATAGATTTGTTAACAACTTTACTGCTTGCATGAAAGCCTTAGACAGATGCATTTCTATGTTGTTTGTGAAGGCAGAGCAAGAAGATTTTGCTTGTCTCCTCAGCACTGTAACCCTGAATGTCTCCCAGAAGCCACAGCACAGTTCTGTATTGAAATTTGAAGTCATGAATAGCTCATGTTTAAAACAGTGGGTTGGTCCTCCTGGAATCAAGAAAAAAGGGCAAGCTTTCAAAAATAACACATTTTGGGTTGTCTGCATCATTGGTCTTTGACTTCAACAGTTTGGAGTCGTATATTTGACTTTCCTTCCTACAGTGTAAAAAGCAGGCCCCTGGCTAGCAGGACCCCTAAGCTTTGGGTGTTCCTGACCCCTGACTGCACTTGCAGCATTCCTAAAAGACTGCAGAGACACGTGAGAATCCTCAAGGGGGAGGTAGGTTTTGAAAGGCTGCCTTTGGTGGATAGGACTGCAGGTCTGCACCCTCCGAGTGTTAAAGGTAGTTTTGCACTGTGTTCCTCAGACCTAGGTTTGTAATTCCCCTGGTTTGCTTTTGTTTGTGTTTTTTGGGGGTTTTTCTTTCACCCTCTGGCAAATAGTTACAAGGAAAGGAGAATGAGTCTTGTTCTGTGGGTATCTCTGAGAGACACCTGCATAATTTTTGTCAAAGGCTGACCTCATTAACGCTTGTAACACCCAGTTTATTCCCTCACTCATAAGTGAAGGCCCACTTCCCCATGTATTCTCTAGAGGTGTATATTATTTTATGAATTTCTAGTCAATTTTATACACTGATACCAAAAACCTATTCTCATTAGTCTCAGCTTTAATAAGGAAATCAGTGAAAATTCAGCACGTTAAGACAAATGAAGCTGGATCAGTGGCAATCTATGTCAAGCATGTACATTACCCCATACAGGCCCATCTCATAATCATAATTGGCTAATCTGATTGCTTGAGTCCAATTATTTTAAATACTCCTGGCAATCAATAGAGATCCATCCCCATAAACCTATTTGACCCCTTTCCTCAGCAAGGCACAATTACACATGTAACAGTCCTCTATTAACCTTTGACAGAGGCAGGAATTAGTGATCAAGCCTGACATACAAATGGTGGAAAGTTGCCAAGCAGCCTCCAAAACATCCATCTTCAGAACAAACCCAACACTGTGGCCTTCTAAGAGAATAGAAATTCACCTCACAAGGTGGATACTAAAAGATAAGAGAGGCTTCATTGATCTTTCATTTCTCCCTACTGCACCATTGTTAATTGCAAATGATAAGAGGAAGAGCATTCAAAGTAAGCAAAGCTTTTCAATATTAACCTCAATAAGTGAATTAAGCAGCAATACTTTGCATAAAATTAGAGATCACTAATGGGTCAAGAAATGTAATTCATTCTTGCTCTGGGCAATCAGGACTCTCTGATGATAGACCTCTCCAACTTACTGTGAGCCTGGTAATTGCTGCCCATTACTGCAATAATCAGAGTCTGACCTCAGGGATGAGCCGTACCAAAACCTTGGGACAAGCCACACCAAAATCCTGTTGGATTTCAGTGGCATCAGGGCAGCAGCCTCCCCCAGCAGTCACAACCCTTTGAAACGCCCCTGCCAAGAATTCATCCTATGCTCTGGAATAAGACTAAGTCATATAAACTCCTTTCAGAAGAGCAAGGGGTTAAATCCATCCCGAGGCTATCCTGTTGAAATAATGACAAACCTGGAGCAGCGTTAATTAACAACTGTGAGACATTCTTTTCCTATTAGCAGTAAAAAACCCATGACTATTCACAGGCAGCTGTATTTCAGCAGTAAAAGTGTAATTGATATTGAAAATTTCCAGTTAGCTTCTGAATCTCTTAGGCATTGCAAAGCTCAAGGGAGAGAGTAATTCTCTTCCTACAGGGGAAAGCATCAAGAGCAGCTGTGCAGAGGTCAATGAAATAAAACTAGTGGAGAAAGAGACACAAAGCCTAGAGTAGTAAATATAATCTTATTCCCTATCCCAGTGCAACTTGGTTTTGCATCATGGGGAATTTGTCATACCTGATTCAAAGGTCAAGTGATGCCAATAAAACACCTTTAACAGAAGCCAATGTCTCATGCTTTGAAAGAAACCAGAAACACCCAGAACCTCTGAAAGTACTCAAAAAAAACCCCACCAACCTCTAATTCCTGAGAAAAAGAGAAAGGACATACCTGCAAAATATGTGGCAAAGTGGGAAAATCCCATGGCAGTGTCTCCCACATTCCCTGTGCTGAGCCCTGACTCACCTGGGTCCTCTGGGAGCTGTTGCAGAGCCCAGGCCTGGGTGCAGTGGGAAGGAATGGGGGTGTGCCTGGCCTCAGCAGAAGGGCAGCTCTAATCAATGGCTATGGAAAACAACTGGAGCTTCAAAGCAGGGCTTGTAACAGCTGAAAGCTACTGCTGATGCCTCTTCTCTACATGGCCATGTGAGAGGCAAAGGAAGACTGGAAGGTTTTCCTCAGAAGATTGGTGATGACACCTGTAGAAGGACTTCAGGGACACACACGGGGCAAGACTGCACTGATTTTGTGCTTGGTTTGGCTGTCAGAGGTGAAAACCAGCTGCAATGTACATTTTCATGAGTTTTACATTTTGATGGTACCTGTAAACTGGAATGTTATGGCACTGAGCCAGTAGGGTCAGTTCTGTGAAGAGAAACCATAGGAGAAACGTTAACCTCTAAAGTAAAAAAGAAATAAATTAAAATTACCAGCATCTACCTCACATTTGAGTGCATACTTTAATATTTGGGTTGAGCTGCGAGCAGCAGATGAACAGTAACTTGATCCAGATTATTTTCCTTATCTTGCATACAGATTAGATCCTTACAGTTCTGCCCTAAAGCCAGCTTGATAGCTCACATACTTGTTGATGTGCAGCGAGCTTGCTCTGTCCTTTCCAGTGCCCTAACCAAGCCTGACAGCCCTTGATATTTATCCTCACATCACCCCATAAATGAAAGCTATTATTCCTTCCTTGCAGAGGTGAGAAATTCATGCAAAAAAAAAAAAGACCAAACCCAAAAAAAGAGATAAAAGCATAGGCCATCAGGTATTTTTAAATTAATGGGAGTTAGACACCTAAATAACTGGGTGAATTTGCATGTTAAAGAGTCATCTACTGTCAGGCAGTAACTCCTACTAATTTACAGATTTGAAGGCCTACCTCTCCACTTGCTCTTCTTTTTTTGTTTTGTTTTGGGTTGGGTTTTTTTTGGCCTGCAGTACTGGATTTGGTTTGTGCCTTGTGGTCTTAAGAGCCATACTACAGGTCCTTCAGCCCACAGCCAACACTCCCACTTTTCCCTGCTGCCTGCAGCAAAGAGCCTACAAAGAGTGTGCTGCTGTGTCTTAATGATGTTGAATTCCTGGAGCAATTGTCTGGGACCATGGGAGTTCTGGGACACCCTGAAATAGTTCCTGCCATTTCCAAGCCATCCAGGAGAAGGAACCACAATCAGTCTCTGCAGACCAGGGAAGTGCTAGAGTTTTTCTCTGTGAAAACACAAGGGATTTAGAAGTGCTCCATTTCACTTTTTAATTCTGCAGGTATTTTGCTACCTTGATGCTGTTCTTTAAAACATGCAACACTGTACTTAAAATATTCGCACTCATGTTGTGCTTGCAGACCCTTGCAATAAAACCAATGGTGCCCTCAAAAAATCTAATCTAAAATATTATTTCCAGCAGTACTTTAAAAAGAAGATAGCAGGGTAACAATTCTAGAATTCTGCTGTGAAATAATGACATGTTTTATATCTTTTATCTTCCTCTGACACTGATCTTGTGGGCTTAAACAGAGTGGGGTTCTCCACAACTGAGTGGCACGAATATACAAGCATTATTTCTCTCCAGTTCCAGCCATCTAGATCATATAACCCTCAAGACAGTGGCCAATTACATTTGAGATGGTCTCAGAGGAATCCTTGCTGATGTTCAGAGAACATGTTGTTCACTACAAGCAGCTCTGCAGGAAATCAAAGAGCTGTTTTACATCCACCTGTCTAGTGCTGTTTTGTGTATATGACTAAATCCCCTATTAACTTCTTATCTCCAGTGTCCCAGTTTCATCTCCCCCTATTAAATTGTCTCCCTGCCAGTCAGTTATGATTTCACAAAAGTCTTTCAAAATGGTATTTTTTTTCCTTTGGAAATCAATCCTCTCACAACAGATCAAGTGGGGAAAGCAGGCACAGGATGGTGGGAAGTCTCCAGAGAAAAAGAACTGAAAGAACACTTTAAAATAAGTTGCTTATGAAATTCATTCATTTCATACCTGACTGCTTCTCTTCCAATAAATAATTGCACTATGCCAGAGACAGGAAAAGCTCTCGTTAGATCTCATGGCCCTTCAAAACATAAAACCTGCATAGCACAGACATGATTCATAAAGGGCCTTAAGACAACACAAACACCTGGGCACAACAGGGTGCTCAGCAGCATAGTTGGAAACACACGTAGAAATCATGACAAAAGCACATACTGAAAGCTTCCCAGGCTTTGGAGGTCCCCACCTCCAAACTGGATAATAAATGCCTTCTGCAAGATCTGTGTTCCTCCCTCCCCATTTGCACTCTCTCCCCCACTGCCTCTCTTGGAAAGGACAGCAATTCATTCTGCGTGGGCAAGACCAAAGGTGCCTCAGGAAACAGTTCTTTCACACACATGTGGTGTTTTATCTCTCCCAGTCCTGCATGCTTGCTTGCATTTTGCAGCTTAAAACAACTTCCGAGAGAAGGGCCAGTACCTCATCCCTCTAAGTAATGCAGAAATATTTTTAAGGCATTTTTCTTTAAAATTGTGTTGCTTTTTCCTTGTGTTGTATCCCTCATCCCATTACCAGACTGGTAAACTTTTTTCCAGCTCATACCTGTAGGTCAGATTCAGGTACTGGGCAGCGATGCCCTAGGAGGTCCCAGGATGTCCACTCATGTTTTTTGCAGCCTATGGTGCTGTACAACTGCAATAGGGTGACCCAAGCTGTCCAGGGCATTTCACAGACAATTCATCTCCCCATCCATCTCTAAAGTCTCTCCTCCTCCTCCTCTTAGCCTTTATGTATGTGCCTATACGTGGGCAATGACTGATAGGGGTCATCCCCCATTTGCATCAGTCTAAGGGGAAAAGAAAATCAGGCTCAAAATCCAGTAGGTGCTTTGGGCTCTTCTGGCAGGTACAAAAGTGCACAGCAATTTTATTAGTGAGTCAGTCACACACCTCTAACCAGCTTTCCACTAAGTGCTTGTTTTAGTATGTTTTGACCCATGAAAAAATGTCATATAATTAGGAAAATGATCAGCTGAAGTGCAGGCACAGGTGTCTCTGCTTGTTATTCACCCATGGTGCACAGTATTTAGATGGGAAACAGCAGATGTGTGTGTGCTGCTGCCTGCAGCAGCCCCAGCATCACCATGGAGGAAAGTGCTCTTAGGAAGAACATACAGAATTAAGTTGGTCCCACCCTCTGCAGAGCCTGTTCTTCTCTCTTAGGGATCCAAAGCCCCAAGGAAGGCACCTCCACTTCTCTCCTTGCATTTCACTGTGGAGACAAATGAGACCAGACTAATCTTTCCTGCACATTGAGAAACGGTGTCTTTCTGGCATGTACCCATGACATTTCAGGGGTTGCACTAGGGCATTGGGCCTGTGGCATGCTTAATTCATCTTGCCCATGCTGAAATTCATCCTGCAGTTATGCTGTGGCTGCTGCCTTGGCCCACCTCACTTGGGAATAACTGATCCCTGTGCCCACAGGACTGGGGAAATGCTGCTGGAGTCCCTGCTGCAGCCAGAAGTGTGGATTCTCAGAGCTAGGAGCAATCCTCTGTGATAACTAGTGTAACAAAAAACCAAACTAATTTTAATCAAACTCTGTTAACTACACTAGGGAGCTGCTTGGAGCATATGACTTCTGGCCCACACAGTCCCACCAGTCCCTTCCTGCCTCCTTCTCAATTTCTTACAAGACGAAATTAATTCCTTTGGAAAGAGGAGAGTATTGCCCTTTATATTGTGTTTTAAAGATGATCCTGTGATTAAAAAGCAGATCCTATTTACATTCAGATCCCAGCAGAAGAGAAAGCTATACAGTTTCTTGTGCCTTGTCCCTGTTTAAGTACCCAAAGAGATTCTATTTAATCTTGTAAAGAAGTGGGTCAAGGCCTCTGACACAAGGATATAAGGTGATGCCACTATTCAAACCTGCTGCTAAGAGGGGAAATGAAGGTACAAAAGCAAGATTCAGCAGCAACTCCAGGCTGTCCCTGACACGGCCAGTGCAATTTCTCCCAGTTCAAGGGTTCTCCACTCGCTTCAGGATGAGAGCAGCACTCCCAAGGAGCCCTGCTCTGAGAAGAAGGCATTTATTTCAGAGCTGCTCTTGTCTCCTGCCTGCACAGAGTAGAGAGGCAGTGCTCTGTTAGAAGCCACTAAATACAAAGAGGAGGAATGGCTGCAGCTTGAACAAAAGACACAAACCAGGAGGTGGCAGATGCACCAACTTCCCTTCCTGGGTCCTGTCCTTCTAACGGTGGCATCTGTTATCAGCAGGCATCATCACAAGCTGAGAGAAGTAACATGGGAGAGACTTCATTTCTACCCACTATCACATATTTGAAAGGAAAATTTGGTCTGTTTCTCTCTTCTCCTCTACCAGTAGGTTTTCTGTTGAGCTGGCTATAAATTTCAGACAGCTTTTTTGACATGTTCCTTGCCAGCATCTCAGACTCCCTTTGTCTCTCCTTTAGCTTCATCTTCTACTTACCTCTTTGAAAAAGAAAAAAAAATAATCATTCCAATGCAGCAGCTTCTACTTTGGAGCTACCCTCCTTGGTTGATGTCCTGGGGCCACAAAGGGTGACACTGTGGTCAGACAACAGCAGAGCAGAGGATCAGGTCTGAGATCCATGCTCAGCCATACAAACCAACTTCAATGTTCCGCAGATGTTCTCCCCAGAGGCATCTTTTTTCTCCAGAGCACTTCCAAGGTGCTTCACCAGCCTCCCCAGAGCCTGCAATGCTCAGCCCCTTTGGGGAATTGCTCACTGTCAATGACATCTCTCTTGCCTTATTCATTCCTACTCAGAAGCTGGTTGAAGGGGTAGGAAGACTGAACTTGGGAACAGGGAACTGGAAAATCTGGTTTCCTGGTCCCATGTCCTGCAGTGTCGGGACATCAGAGGGAATGACAAGGGGAAGGAGATCTGGTCAAGCTTGGTACTTGCATCCTAAGCAGCAGCAGCTCCCATGTATCCTCCTTCAATTCACCTCATTCAACACCAGCCTTGATTTATCCATGACTTCTTTCCAAATCTGTCTCCATATCAGTGTGTTACTCACTGAGACACTTTAAATGAGCGGTTCAGTGACTTATACCTGCAAAAATATCTAAAGAAAACTTTGATCCAAATTTAAAGGTCATTTTTGTTCGTGTAAATGCCGAAAATATTCAAAGTAGCACCTGGAACCTGCAGTAATGGTGTGTAACATTTCTAGTGGGAACTACATTGGATCCACACAGGTTGCACCTCACCACAGCTCAGAACACCTCTGTGGAAAAGATGCCAATCTCAGAAACAAGCTGTTGAGTGGACTGCAGGGAGAACACTTGTTCAGGAAAGAGCAGACCAAACCTTTAAAACCCGGGCCATGGTGCTTCCTGTTGGAATTGCAAATGTGACTGTAATTGGAAGCTGTCAGCTCCCAGGTAACAGTGGCAAATGAAGGTGATGAACCAAGGTAAGAAAGTGAGGTTATAAATGGAGACACACTTTGCTGTCGGCAGGCTGACACAGTCATATGTGAAGGCTGCATTGCAGAGCACTATTTATAACAACACTCATTTGGAAAAGTGCTTAACACTATGCCAGGTAGATTTACATTTAAGAAAAAAAGAAGAAGAAAATGGGAGAGGGTATATTTTTCCTTTGAGTTTCCTTCAAGTCAGTTTTCCTCCCTTTTCTCCCTTGTGGAATTTTCCCTGTGCCTCTGTTGTGCCTTCCTCCCTGGTTTTGGACAGGTGCCTTCACACCCTATTTCAGTGTTTGCCCTCCATCCCTTGTCTGTGCACTGCATAAGACAGGTCCTACATTTTCTCTTTGCAAAGGCAACAAGAATTGCAAATGGAATATAGGCTAATTTTCCTCCAAAAGTCTGTTTTAAATACATATTCACACACTCTAGGAGGCTTGTGGTTTAAGATAGAGTATGTCTTACCAAGATCCTGGTTTTCTGAGGATCAGGAGGTTTTAATGAAGCACAGACCTGTAGGGAAAAAAAAAAAAAAACAAACCTAAAATCACACCTTCACACGCTGCTTTGAGCATTTTCTCTCAGTGCTTGGCCAGAAATGAGTCTGTTCAGTGTATGAAAACTGCTATGGATAGATGACCTCTGAATGCTGTTGCAGATAAAGATGTCAGCAAACAAGGGAAGAGGGACTTGGATGGGCCAGTCACAATAACACTGTGGG
Source organism: Chaetops frenatus (assembly GCA_013400775.1). NCBI lineage: Eukaryota > Metazoa > Chordata > Aves > Passeriformes > Picathartidae > Chaetops > Chaetops frenatus. The sequence goes on from VZTR01012663.1 coordinate 104,060, forward strand.
TAATTACATTTAGGTGGTGTTACCACCCAGACAAAGCCATCTATGTCCAAGCCCAAATTGTGCCCATGTGGATACACATCGTAGCTTTGGCTGTACAACTGCTCTTAGAGGTGTCTTGAGCTATGCATCAATCATGTGGGGAGCCTAAATGCCCACAGGATAGAGTACTACTAGATGGCTCATACTAGGCTAGATGGCTCCTAATGTTTTAGCCAGGTTCAAGGGCTCCTGAAACAAAACAAAGTATTTTCTCTGTAAGTTTGGTCTTACACACCATTAATGTGGTGCAGGCCCATCAGTTAATACCAATTTGGCATTGCAGCAAGTGTTTATGTAAGGAATGAAGCACTGGAGATGGGCTGTAATAGGGGAACTTATTGTGGGGAACAGAATTCTCCTCCTTCCAGGCTGGGACCACTGTCATGTTTAACCTCCTTGTTTATGGCTGGAAAAGCCTCTCAACATGGTAAGGCTATAATATTTACAGAGAAAAGCTACTCAAAAATTTATTAACACAGTAAAGCACCAATTTCAGGGTGCATTTTATTAGCAACAATAATTACTAATCAGCTAACTTGCTATTTCATATTACAAGACCTGCATTTATCATCCCCTGTCATCTGCTCCCTAAGGCTGGCATAGGTCAGGGATGCAACTCTCATTTTACATGGTGGTACACACTTCTCCCTATTTACATTGATTATGACTAATTAAAAGTTTATATCATAGAAAGACTAGATAAAATACACTTAGAGGCCATTCTAAAGCTTATGCCAGAAGTAAAATATTTTAAATTAGAACTGAAGAGTATTTCCTGCAATATATTACCATGCTGGTTATGTTTTTGGGCTTCCCTGCTTTGAAGAAATTTATTAAGCTGGAAGATGTCCAGATTTGAGTCAGTTTTATCCCAGATTAGTTACATATAGATAATGATGTAGCCAGAAGGGCTTGCAGATGTGTGTCCCCATGGAGTGGCTAAGTCTCTTTGCAGGGTGACACAGCAGTAGCAAGTTTTTTGGAGGGGAGTGAATTCTCAGAAAAGAAGAGGGAAGTTATTGTCTTGCCCTGCAAGTATATGCAACTTTTACACCCCAACTGGCCACAGTAAACTGCTCAACACTGGGATTTCACCTTAGGAGCCAGCAGGAGACTCAGTGTGCATTTCTGTTCCCTGCACACTTTATTTCATTCCTCTCCTGCTCTGTGTTAATACCTCAGCCAAAGGTTTAAATGAGCTGGGGCTGAGAATGTCCCACCAATCTCTGTGAAATGAATAACACAGCTGTGGTTTCAGGGGATTTAGCAGGCAGGTGCTTTGGGGAGCTCACTCTGTCTGGCATTGAGTGTCAGCCCATGGAGAGGAGCGTGTTGCACTGCTGCTTTGATTTTAACACTGTGCTTTTGCTGGTGGAGGTGGCAGCCCTGGGGCTGTGGCTTTGGCTCTCTGTGCACTTTTACATCTCAGCCTCAGGCTATCATTCTCTTCAGGTGGGACCTGTGCTACTTAGATCCTCCAATGGCTTCCAAAATCCAAAAGATATACTCAACACCAAGGTCTCTACAAGCTGTCTTGGATGGGGTGTGAGGGTCTCTTAGAGCCCTAAATACTCCTGCTGTGCTTATATTCTTTCCTTACTTAAAGATAATGGTAGAGTAGATCTCGAGTCCAGATTGTTCTTCCTGCTAATTCGAGGAAGAAGCTTGCCTTTTTCCTAATTTGGTGATTTAATATCTCTTGCTCTCTGGGCTAGGCAGGTGACATGAATGTTTCAACAAGAAGTTTTGCTCATGTGTTGCATGTACACACTCCCATAGGCTGAAGGTATCTCATCAGAAACATCTTCACTTACTGTTTGTTATCACTATATGCCAATTTCCTGTTTAATTTAAAATATCTCTTCCTTCCATGTTGCATAAACTTTAATAACCTCTACCATTACTGTTTCGGACATCAAAAGTTACATCGATTTCTGACAGCTTTCCTTGCTTTACTGACAATATTTAAATACTGCATATTCTATTGCCCTTGCTGTTCCTGAGCTGAGTTTCAAAGCGTTCAGCCTCCCACCCTCCCCCCCACACATTTGATTTCCTGGACACTGTGCTAGAGGAGAGCAAAGCCTATGGGATCTTGGGTTGTGGCCACATTTTGCAACACAATCTCAGCAGGGTCCATCATACAGCCAAGGGTGAGGACAGGTCAAAAAGTAAATTGACCTATCTCTGACTGGGGTCACTCAAAGTGGTTGCACATTTTTGCTGAGCTGACACAAAGCAGAAAGATGTACTTACCTGCTTTACACCACTGCACTAGGTGTCCCAGGCAGAAAGTAAATGTATGGGATCTTCCTGCTACCTCTCTATGCCAGCAGTAAAACCCTCCAGACGTAGCCAACATAGGACATCCAATCTGTCAGCACTTTGGAGGCTGCTGGCCCAAAGATGACTGAGGTTGGCAGGATGTTTCTCATCATCTTCGATTACGTTTCCACCAAGCTACAACACAGAAGAGAGGCACTAACTAAGGAAAAGTAGCAAAAGCAGCAATTCAAGCAGCATCATCTCTATAGGTGTCACCCCATGAATATTCTGCACTCAGGAGTCCTGTTTCGCAGGTTTTGTGAATGGCTATAACTGATGCTATTTTTCCTCCAGAATTTTTGTTTGTACTTCTGTGGAGGAGATTTTTCTAAGCATCTTTTTCTTAAAAGCCTAAAAAATATTCAGACTATATATATTGGTGTATGTGGATAGACTGGGAATTTTGCCACAGTGCCATCCAGGAAACACTTCATGATCATATTCTTTCCAGTTCCCCCAAATGTCCAGTCTGTAACATCAGAAAATGCATCACCAGCAGCTTCCACAAAAGAGGCATTTTGTGCCTTGCACTACCATTGTGATACTGAAAACTACAGCCCTGTGGCACAGTCATAGGATATGCATCTAACAGGCTTCATAAAATTCCTATTTAGAATCACTTATTGTTATCATATGGAAAACACTCAGAAGCCACGGATGGCAGCATAATACCAAAAAATTAAAATTAAAATTCAAACCCAAAATGGGTGCAGCGAAGTTCACACCCACCCATTTTCTAATGCATTGCAAAACAATTCAATCTTGTTCAGAAAGGCTTCCTCCCCAGGAGACTCCTGCCACCAATACTACAGCAGAGGAGATCAGGCAGGTAAGAGCAGCATGGAGCAGGCAGGAAAACGTGCAAGAATCCATGCCTGTGTTTATTCACAATGAAAAGAAAACAGATTTTTCTGAACATAATTACAACATGTGCTGGAGCCTGCACATCCTGACATGGGTGAATGTACCTGTGCAAAAGCAGCTGAGAGCCTTGCCAGCTCTCTGGCCTTTGTCACAGCAAAAAGTGATTGCTGCAGCCCTCCTGTGCCACCTCCTTGGAGCATCCTGCTGGGAAATATCATTAATGCAGCAGCCCCACTGAGAAAAACCAGTGCAGATTCACCACACAGGGCCACTCCCTCGGTGCCAGGCACTTCTGTCATTGACTGCAAACATCCCCTTCCTGTCTGATTTTTCCCCGAAAGGAATCGTTATGGGATCTCATTGTGCCTACCCTTGCCTGTCCACCCAAGGGCCGCTTTTTAACCTCTCTGGCAATTTTTAGCTACACACAACAGATGGATCCCTCACACACACTTAGCTCCTACACGTGTGTGACAGAGTTGGGTTGTAGGCAGGGGAGAATTCCTCTCTCCTTAGCCCCTGGGGAAATGTCTAATGAGTTTTACTAAGCATCAGCATATCTGCATAGGAAGAAGACAGTGAAAACCAGGCTTCATAACTTTCAGCATGTGCAAATAAATCTGGCTTAATATACCTATTTGCAATGGTCTGGGTGGGCAGCTCGATCCTGGAGGGACTGCAGTGTCAGTGGATTAATTGTGCATCAGAGGTTCTGTGGATTATAAAGGTGCTCAGCCTCAGTGGATGGAGATCCTTACCTCTACACACCTCCCCTGGCTTCCTCAACACACAGCTGTGAGGCTAGGATTTGCAGAGTGATGACAACCAAGATGTTTCTAAGAAATCCCTAATGTCACACACAACTTGTGTTTATTTTGCCTGATCTAGCAAAGGGATAAAAGGCTGATTGGTTCTGATGAACTGTCTGCACTTACCTAAATAGAAGCAGAGTTCCAAGGTCATTGTTCTGAACACAGAAGGTTTCTGTGCACTTTAGAAACCCTTGTGGTGCCTGTAGCAGCAACTTGTCTGTGACTCTGGAAAATAAAACAGCTAGTCATACACGAAATATCCTAATCTGGAATATGAAGATGACTGAAATGTAAGACAGGGTTTATCAAAAGGCTGTGCAGTTTTCAGCAAATACTTTGCATTTTGGTTCTTCTCAAATGCAGCTCTGTAAACAGTGAATAGTCCCACTGTTAATGACTGGCTTGCTGTATTTATAGAAAGCCAGATGTTATTTAGCCAGGGTGGGATTTAACAAGCAGTCTCTAATAACTGGGGGCTCTTTTTTTTTTTTTTTTAATTGCCAGGAACTAAAGCAGTAAAGCTTTGTTGCACCAACAACCCCAAATGAGAGGGCATCTACTCAAGGTTCAGCAATACCAGCATAACATGAGACAAGGAGGTGGTGCTCTTTCTAACATAAGTTATGCAATTTGGAGAAAGGAGAACCAAGTGTAAATAGAAACAAATGTTCTAATCCTGCCATGATTCATTGTAAGATAATTCATTGCCTCTCTAACTCTTTCCTGCTTTCTCTGAATAGAGGCAGTGTTCCCACAACAGATGCACAGGAGCACCAGGCACATTGGGGCTCTGTTATTGACAATATCATTTGACATTGCTAAGATGCTGATAATAATCATATATCTCTTTCCACCAATCCAGCTGGGTGTGGTAGCTCCCCATTTATTTGCTGAGAAAAGGATTTGAGGCCCCAGCAGCTCTGGGCAGCTGTTGTCCATTTCATGCACTCTTCTTCCAAGCAGGTAGTGCCAAGACTCACAACAGAGGCAGGGAACAGCCAAGGGGGTAGGAAAGAGTAAACAAATGAGCAGCAAAGGAGAAGAGGTCCTCCTGTTTAATTTACCCCACACTGCAAGAGAAAAGGAGCAAACAAAACAAAGGTCTGCTGGCTCTGGTCTAGACTGGTTCTGCATGCTAGATATTGCTTTGATATGTCGATGGCAGACTGATGAGTACCAGGTATTAATGCTCTAAATCTTAACCCTACAGGACCCTTCACCTTTGCCATCCTTGGAAGTGGTGGCAGCCTCCGGGCTGCAGGAGCTGCAGCTGCCCACAGCACCCAAGCAGCATTTTCTTCATTATGCTCCTGTCTTCCTAACACAGCACTGCTGAATCAGCTCTCCTGAGGCCAGGGCTAACTCATGCAGCTTTCTAAAAAGCCTGCAACACTTACCTGGGAGGCAGCATCACTTCCTTTGATAGTGGAAAAATATTAGCTCTTGCCGTACTTCTCCCAGCCACAGGGAGCAATAGGTTGGGGTCTTGTCACTTTTACTTTTGAGAGTGCACTGGCAGAGCTCTTCCTCTACCCTCCTCAAGATCACACGAAATTTGCCCTTTCAGGCATGCCCCTCAGCCTTTTGTTCATCTCAATGACGAGCCCTGCTCTGGTTGAGAACTGGCTTTCATTTTCAAAGAGCTAAACTATTCAAGGCAAGGCTCTATCGCCATTTACTGGCATTTGCTAAGCTCTTGATACCAGCCTGAGCTCTTTCGTTTGGGGGGGTTTTCTTTTTCATCCTCTCAAAAGTCCTGCACAAAAATAGCTGTGGCATTTTGTTCCTGCCCTGAGCCTTACACACTGGAAATATTGCTGCCTTTTCTTGGTCAGCTTCTGACTGGCTGTGTGCAGAAATGGAGCTGCCTCTTTCACAACCTGAAACTGATTCCTCTCCTTCACACAAGAAATATTCCAGCAGATATTAGCACAAGGCTGACAGGGCTGCCTTTCTTTCTGGGTTTACTTTGAATAAAGCAGAAATCCATACCTCAAATCTGTGATGTATGTGGCTCACACTATCAATGTGTTAGCCTGGATTTAAAGAAAATACTTGATCACAACTCCCAGGGGATCATGAAGCACAAGCTGGGAATGATAGGCCATCTGTGCCCAGATCAGAGAGAAATCTGATGACAGGAGCTGTGTTTGCCCTGCTGCCTTCAATGTCTCATTTTGCATCCTGTCTTTCATTACACTCTTTTCCTCTCTTCCCTCAGACTTCAGCACTCAGGCTTTTTGTTCACTCCTGTGGCAGGCAGGGTACACTGGTACCCCTTAGCATGCTACCTCTACTCCATGGGAGAAGGATGTCAAAGAGCAGCCAGTCTTTCTGGGTTCAGAAAGTGCTGTACACCATTAAATAAATTAAATAAATTATGTGCTCAGTCTGCAGAGAAGGTACTGAAAAACAGTTCAGAAACTAAAAGGAATCAAAGCAAGGAAACGTAAATTTGGAGCTGAAGAGCCTGCTGCCCTGTTCAGCAGAACAGTATTTTCCTTGTCAGGCAGCAAGTCATCTTCTGACAGTTCCATAACAGCAGCTATTAGCTGGATTGTGGTCCTCACTGTCAGCCTTCTCCCCCTTGAAGCTCAGCTGATTTTGCTGCTCAGGGCAGAGGAGGCACAGGCAGATGAACCTGTTGTTGTAAAGAGCACAGTTTCCAGTCTTGAAACCCTCTGTTCATGCACCTACATCTGCACTTAGACCTAAAATTGGCACTTGACACCCACTGTAAGAGGTAAGTGCTGACAGGCTTTCTGAATAATCAGTGTGCAGGTGTTTAATTGCTGAATTAAAAACCTGATTTGGAAAATTGAACTCTAAGTATCTGTATTTCTGTAACCAACTCTACTATCGACTTCAGACATGCACCATGGGAAAACAGTCTGGCTATGAGAGCCAATTCTCACACTTTTTGAGTGCTCAGCCTCACTGTTGTGCCTCTCCCATCCCATTTTCCTCAGGTGACCTCCCCTTTCTGCCTGCTCAGATCCAGGATTGAAAATGGCAAAGGGAATAACCAAAAGCAACTTGAAACTCTCATCACTTGTGCTTCTGAAAGCCTTCCCATGGATTCCTGTTCCTCCCAGCCTATGTGAAAATTTGGGAGAAGCAGTTGGAACTGGGGTTCATACCTCAGCTACCATTCCAGGGTTGCTTTTCACCTGCTCTGAATAGCCTTTTTTTTGTTGAAAGACTGCAAATGGCATTTGAGCAACCAAATTCTTTCTTTCTTATTTCAAAGACAAAGCATTAAGAGCACTCATGGTTAAAATAAAAGCTGGAGGAGGTCATCTAAGAATGAAGTACAAGATTTCTGATGGCAAGAACCAGAGAGCAGCAGACATGCTACAAAACACTGTAACTTTTCTCCTTTTGAATTCATGTAATCAGGACTATTGATCTTCATGGAAATGAAATTATGTTTTAGGTAAAGAAGGTTTGCCAGGTTCACTGACAGGAATAGCAGAGTGTTTTCTGTCCTATTTTTGAAGGAGGGGGGGGTGGTCAGCAGATAATACTGGCTCTATTCTGGCTGATTTTAGCACTCCACTGTGAAGAAAAAATTGTTGTGGCCCAAAAAATATTTAAAAATAAACAAAGCCCATTTCACCATTAAATAGCACAAGATTTCCAACACTTCTCTGGAAGAAAACTTTATGATCTGCCTATGGGAATTGGTTTGTCCAAAGATGAACTGTCTGAAGACACTTGTGGGTAACAGAAAATTTTGAGATTCATGTGACCCAAGAGCTAATGTAAATAAAGCAGGGGAAAGGAAGGGAGCTTTTAGAGAGGAAGATAGTGATGCAGGTAAGAGTGTGCTACAACAAAGCCAAAACCATCTGTACATGATCTCAGTACAGAGAAAAAGCTTTTTTGTTTAAATATCTTTTTCAAGGAAAGGAACCAAAACAGTTTTGCTGGCATTGAATAGGTACATTTGGGAAAAACTAAACTGCAAGTGCCAGAGATGTGAGTACATAAATTCATGTGCATCTTTGCTGAACATTCCTACATCAGACTCATGTTTTGGATGCTGATGGGTATCATAAGTGTGTTTTTAAAGTTGTGTAGTTGTGATGGTTTTGGGTTTGTTTTTTTAAACTGGTCCTAAGTACTAGCATAATATTGGCCATTGCTAGCCCCTAACACCAATCAGCTGCTGAAAAACAATATTTTTCTCTTCCAGCATTTGCCCTTCCACCCACACACATAAGCCTAAGTTTAACAGCAACTATGTCAGTATATGCCAAGACTTCAAAGACTGTAGATAGTAAATATTCTTAGATTTGTTACACAGTAAAAACAAATGGCTTGATTTACATACCTAGTTTTACACATGCTCTTAAACATACCTGAGTGGAGCAAGACCTCAGGTTTCATATTCCAAGGCCCCTGCAGATGGCTGAGTTCCTGGCCAGCTGCCAGAGTATTTCCTCCTTTTGCCATGTGAAACTGTCTCTCCTTGTCCCATCCACCACAGAGGGCAGCTCATCTCCTGCCTCTTTCCAACAGCCTTCATACCTGGCCACAGAGCACACCCTAAAGCCAAGGCCTGAGAACAAAGCATGGGTCCAAACTCTGACCTCAGTCACCTCCTCAAGCAGCATAAATATTAACTAACACAAGCACTACTTCTTACAGTGGAGAGTGTTCCTCCATCAGACCATTGTGTGAGAGTGACCACATCTGACTGTATTTTATATTATTCTCTTCTGACCTTCTCCTTTCTTTTCAAACATGGATTTTTTTTTTTTCTTTCTTTTCAAGAAATGCCCTTCCAGGGCCACTGCATCATGCTTTACTACTTTACACAATTGCCTTTGTAAGGAACAGTCAATAAAAACCATGGTGCTGCTACAGATATTTCCTCTCATCCTGCATAGCTCCTACTCAAGGCCCCAGAGGGTTTCCTCACATCTGGACTAGTCCATTCAGCAAATCACAGCTCCTCCTTTACTTTTCCCTTCTTGAGACTGTGCTCCATCTCTGAAATGACTCCCCACAATCTTCCAAAGAGAAAAATATTGAATTGGCTCACTGGGAAGTGGCAGATGTGTTTGAAGGAGAAACCAAGAAATGCATGGCAGAGGTCCAAAGATTTGTACTGGTCTTCCTTGACTTCTGAACAACCCTTGGGATAGAATCCTAATTTCAACCTCTGGGCCCAAGATTTTGCACCTTCTCCCACAAAATAGACTAGATGGAATTATACAGATATCACAGCATCTGGCACTGCCTGTGCTTTCACAGAGGGCACACAGGGAGTTGCCCCAGACAGTGACAGCAAAGCCCTGCCCAACCTACTGGTCACTGTCACTGCTGTAATGCCAATGGCAGGGGACCAAATCCAGCTCACTTATCTCTGATTTAGACTGCTCACTGAGGTGTGAGGGACGTGTGCAGCCTCCTTAAAATAAATAACTCTCAACCTTGAGGATGAGGTACAGCTCTCCTACCTGGACAGTGAGAACAAGCCAATCTTATAGACAAAAGTCTTTCGACTTTGAGCCTTAAAGGCTAAATTCACAGCCTTTTTATTTTCCCCCCTTTATAAACAAACTGTTACCCTCTTTCTCTCAAGCATCAGCTTCAGGTTTCCTCACTGCTGCGTGCTCCTGACAGTATCCTAGCTTCCCAAGGCAGATTTAAAATGTCTGTCCCTCTGCCCTGGGAAGGTAGCTGATGATTGCAATAAGTAGTGACAGTACAGTGTAGTTTTTACAGTGCCTTGTGTCTCCTCCCTCCATTTCTAAAGTTATTTTAATACAAACAACAAACATATTTCCTTTAGTAACACAATGCATCCCATTTTGATGAAATATATACCAAAATTATTCCAAGTTATTCTAGATCTTCATTGCTGCTTATTTTCTAGTAATTTTTCTATAAGGAATACAAGCCCTCTTTATTTTATTTGGCTCACTCTGCATCATATTTCTTGTTTAAATTTAGCTTACCCATTTAACTTTTCTGAAAGTTTCAGAGCAGAGATATCACTTATTCCCTTTGTTCCTCACATAGATACATGTCTCTAAGAACAGCTCAGTAAAGACTCAGACAGTGGCTAATTCAATCTTCTGGGTCCTCTGGAGCTTTGATGTGTTGTCAGAGCAATGGGAAAGCCATGGCTAATCTGAATTTGGTAAGGGATTTAATATCAAGCTTAGATGAAATAAATCAGATGGAAAAAATATGGCATCAAACACATGGTGGGGAGATCACGGGGGTTAATTGGCAACCTCTCCCTTTGATCGTGATCCAAGCATCACTGAGCCTAAAAAACAGATGCTTGGTTTGCTACCTTGGGAAGGAGCATGGTGTATGTGCAGTCATAAAAAAAAAAAAAAGTCATGATTTTTAAAATACTAACTACAACACAAGAACTTTTAAAACTTTCTCTGTACAAGTCTTGTCAAAGACCTTTGAAATCAAGCAGGCCACAGATGAGGTGAATTTAATTGATGGTTTGGGCTGTGTGCAACTTTTCTACATCAAAGTTCTCTTTGGATAATAAAACACTGACTACTTTCATTCCCTTTGGATCATATTTTTTAAATTTTAAAACTTTGCTTTTCTTGTCAGTAAGAAACTTTTTCAGGCGCACATGTGGGATCACACACCTAATTATAGTCTAAGGACAGAAGTGCAGTAAGAAATTCTGCATTGTGGCCCACCAGCAGCACTTGCATGCCACAATTCACACAGTGTGGTGGGATTTCCTTTCAGAGACTCTCATGCTGCTCAGTTCCATTTTCCACCCCTTCCTACAGCTGAGAGTTCAGTCATTAACACAGTGACTTGCATTGCTCTACAGGAAGAGTAGATATTTATGATGGTAGGATGCTGTACCTGCTGTACATATCAAAAACACTGCTGTACATATCAAAAAATCCCAGAATGGTTTGAGTTGAAAGGGACCTTAAAGAACATCTAGTTTCAATGCAGAGGAAACTTCTAGCAGCTTCTCTGAGGAGCCACCACTGTAGTCCCCTCTGCTACCAAAACCTGGTCCCACAGATTTAATCCTATGGGTTTCTCTGATCCATCCAACTAGGCAAGGTCAGTAACTATAATTCCAGAAAATGCATGGACTAATTCTGTCTGCGGAAACAGGGGAATCAAAATGGTGCCTTAGGTGGCAAATTCTACTTGTGGCCTCACTGCCAACCTCCTCCCCTTTATTTTTTCCCGTTCCAGAGATCATGCTTATAAGAATTCATTCATTGTCTTAAAAATACACAGGTTGTGACTAATATCCTATCGTAAGAAGACCCATGCAGTGTATCTCTAAAGCAGAACCATTGTAAGACTTTTGATGAGGAATTTACAAAACAGGTCATAATAGATACAAGAGAAATGTTCAATCCCCATAAAAATATCTCCTAGAACTTTTTAGAGGTCTGAACACATGACATACAGGGTGGAAGCCCCAGTCTTTTTCTGGCTTGCAGCAAAACACTGGTTATAAGATCCTCTCAGACAACTCCCAGACAATCTGATAACAATCTGAGTTTCTGGTGCTCATCTGAACTGAAGCACCCCAACCCTTTGATGTTTTCTCATCATTAATTAATTCAGCATCAATGTTAATTGCCTACACAACACACAGAATTGACAGTACATCGAGGACTCAGCCTGCCTGTTTTGTAGCTGGCTAACAGGGGATGCAAGTGCTTTGCTGCTCTCATTACTATTCTTGTCAGGCCAGACATGAAATAAAAGCAGTTACACTTTTCCCCCCAAACACAGTCTGTTGTGGGTGCAAGTCAGATCTGATAGCTACCAACAAGAGAAAATGGACTCAACTGGCATCATGACAGAAATCCACAGACAGTATCTTTTCCCTTTTAATTATTAGCTTCAAAAGATAAACACTGACATTAAGGCAGGCTTAGAAGATGCAACACAAAACCTTTGTACAGACTCTCACTGTGGGGACCAATTTGCAAAAATTAATACAAACTGGAGACAAAATAATAATATTTGATAGATGTAAAGTAAAACCATTCCGAAACAAAGAAGAAAGGACAAAAGGCTTCTTCCTTCACTGCAAAGAAAGAGCATCATTAACACCATGAATCACACCCCAGTGAGTCCAGGCTCAGACAGCTCCAGCAGCTCAGCAGCCAGCACAGTGACCCAGCGGGCCACACACCTGTAATTACAGCTCCCACCCGTCCCAGGTGTGCAGCTTCCCGTGCTCTGCTCAGCGAGGTGATGGCTCCCAGCCCACAGCGTGCACATCTCACGGCCCTCCTGTGCCTTCCCCGTGCTGAACTGCTGGAGCACGGGAATCCTCAGCAGCTCCCCACGGAAAACTCCTCTTTGGCAGCTCGGGGTGAAGGGAGGCTCTGCTGCTGTCCAGACCTGGCTGATGCTGGGTAACCCCACAGGCAGCTTGGCCTAGAGCTCCTTTGCATTTTCCAGCAGCCTCAAATCAGCCTTCCCCAAACCATTCGAGGGCTGGGCCATCCCAGACTGACCAGGCACACAAGTTTATCTTGATCTATGTTCCACCGAGGCTGGCTGGGGGCAATTGCACCGTGGTTGGTGGTTGCCTTGGCTGTATGAAAAGAATGAATGCCTGGCAGCGAGAGGTGAAGGGAGGGGAGGGAGCCCAGGATGGGGGAGTGAATGGCTTCATCCATAAAGCTGCAGCTGGAGCAGGATGTGTGAGCACAGCCTGGATCCTGTTTTGCAAGCCCGGTGCTCAGCCATTCCTAACTCAGCATGGCAGATGAATAAAGCAAGCAATACTGGAGCTATTTCCTTCTGCAGAGATTGCAAAAGTTGGCAGCCTGATTCTCTTCAAATAACCAAGTCAATCTTTTGCACTGGGAAGCAAGGTTTCAATCTTTCTGGAATCTAGGAGGCTAAAATCCCACTGATGTTTGTGTGCCCAGTGGCAGGGGAATGCAAGCTTCAGAGGAGATTTTGACATCTTTTACATTCTTTTAGACTCCAAGGAGAATGGCAGAGATACTCTATGATATCATTGACTTTCCACTGGTGGGAGAAGGGCAGGGAGGGGCAGGTCCAAAATGCCCAGAAATCATCAGAAAATCTGGTTTCAACAGCTAAACAAGCCAGCAAACTGTACTTCTGAACTCTGCTTGAATATATTCATTAGAGTATATCCACAACAGCTAGCACAGGAACTACTCAAACCCCCCATTTTCCTGCAGAAAGGCAGTGTTTTACACAATCAGCTGGTAAGCCAGCAACATTTCTCCCTACTCCAGAGAAACTGAAGGCAGGTTTTCTGCCATCACTCACAGCACAGAGCAGCTCTACACAGCTACTGCTGTGCCAGTCCTGTCCCTGTTTTACTCTGGGTTTTTCTAAAGCTTCATTGCAGAATCTCCCTGTTTCTGCCCTCATGTCTTCTTTAATGCACAGCTCAGAAGCAAACATGCAATCATTGCCATGCTACCTTCTTCCAACATCACATTTTTGCGAGCCAGATGTGGGCTTTTGCAGGACCAACCCTCTCACCATGCCAAATGTATGGGGAAGGATCTGAGGAGCCACAAGAACTTAATTAGGCATGGCTCAAACACCTTGACACGGTCTTGTTACAGATTAAATCCCTGCAACTGGGCTGACTTGTTGTAAGCTTTGAGTTTGTGACACTTTTCTCCATACCTTTCCTGCTGTTACTAAATCAAGTTTCCAGATCATTGTGTCAACTTCTGTTTAGACACTTAGCAGGCCTTGAAGTTCTATATCTCTTAATCTATACCAAATTTTGGTAGATTCATCTCATCTGCTGTGGCTCAATAGCAGCCTGGCAAACCTTGCAGTCCTGAAGCTGGAGTTACTCTCCCATTTATGGTGTCTGTGGGTGTACAGCAAGTAGCCAGTAACCAACTGCATTAATTTTCCCCAGCCTAAGAGAAATCCCAGCTTCAGCTTGTCAGGGATCATTAGCAGAGGTTTTAGGCATACCTTTTGTTTGGCTTCAGGCTTTTACCGTCACAGTGCAACTTTGGTCAACTGGCTTGTATCTTCTGTGCTGCAAACAAAGAAGGTGATAATTTGCAATGTTTGCAGTTAATTCATCACCTCTAACTGTTTGTGTCACCTGAAGCCTGTGGCACAGCACGGCACCAGTCTCTCCACTCTTGGCAAATATGAACCACACATACACTGGAAGAAATACCTGAGAGCACTTCACTTGGTGGCACCGTGTACTTTCCTAAGTGCACTCTCAGCAGTAGATGGGTGGTACTTAACCTTTTCTTGCAGCAGCTGCAGTCAACATGTGCCAAAGCAGGTGAGAGAACTCTGTTCCAAACAACACAACAGCCCAGGCAAATATGGAGTGCCGAGACAGAAATTTGGAGTGCTGTCTTCCCCTCTTTCCAACATGTGAGCATCCAGCGAGGAGCCACTGCACCCCTCCAACTCTCTTGTCCCCCATTCCTACACATCTAAGGCAGCCATGGACAGATCAGAACTCAAGCTCCCTGTGCAAGGAATGAGCAATAAGAGCTACACTATGAGGCTGCAAGCCCTTGGAGTTTCAGCTCTAGAAATGAAGCTGCATCCCTAGGCAAGGATTTGGACATAGAGACCTTGGCCTGAGGACCAGGGGACAGAAAGCCATTCTGGCAGGAAGACTGAAGGGACTCTGCTCAGAGGCAAGTTTCCAGAGTGGGTACAAAAAGGGAGAATTTGAGTAAGGTCAGAATAAAGTCACATATAAAATACCCACTTTTTGAGTCCTAAACAAACAGAGATCCTGACTGCTCCCTTACTCTGTTTAGGAGCAGGAAATCTCTATCAGCATCTGTCCTGGGAAATACTTGTGTGTTAGACCTGTAGCTCCCCCAGAAGGAAAACCCTGATTTACTACTTAGTCAAAAATGGCACAAAGCCCGAAGTAATTAACTGCCTACTTATTGGTCCATACACAGAAAACAATCAATCTTCCCCCCTAAAAACCCCTCAAATCCAGAGGTTAGCTCCAACTCAAATGACTCTGGATCAAGTGTTGTCTGTCCTCTTAAAATGAACATAAAAATGGCATTGTGTAGCCCAGCTGATTTAAGGGAACTCTAATATCATGCATGGCAAGGAGATCCTACAGCACACAGGTTTGGCACAAATGAGTGAAGCCACCACCACACTTACCTGCCAAGGCTTGCTGTAGTCACAGAAATGGATGATTTGAATTTCCAGGATGCACCTGCTTCCCTTTTTTGATTAAATAGGTCATCTATTACATGCCCAAAGTGTGTGTGCCATGATTATCCCCATTTGGGAGGTGGTAGAGTCCCTGAAAAATATGTATCACCATTTGAAAAAAAAAAAAACCCACCTTGAAAAGCCAAGGTTAAGTGGCACAGAAAGGTAAAATGCCCTCTCCAAAGCATCCAAGAAACCGGTAGCCATGCCAAGTTATTGCCTGTCTTCTCTTCTGCCTCATGCTGCCTTTCAGCATGAATTAGCCATCTGGCCTTCCCTTTGCTTGTGCTTTGCTATGCCAGCAGAGCTCGGCTCCACCATGTGTGCAGAGTTATATTTAGAGAAAAATTACTTCAGCCCTGTCCGGCCAAACAGGCAGGAACAGGGGTTTTTGATGCCTTGCTCCTGCACAATGGGACAGGGACAGCAGAGATGGCCTCAAAGCTGGGCACGCTCCACTTCTGTGACCTCCAGCCCTGCCAATGCCTGAGCAGTCACGAGGTGGAAAACACTGTGTTACCTGCCGTAAAAGCAAATTTAAAAATGGGGGAAAACAATGGAAAGAAAGGGCAGTGGCTGCCGTGTGCTTCTCCAGAAAGCTCAGGGGAAGAGGCACCTGGGCAGTCTCTTGCTGAAGCCCTCAGTGTCTGAGGAGCAGACCACCCCACCTGCTCCCTGCAGCTCCACGCATTCAGCCTCTCCTCACAGTGGCCACCTGCTGGGACTGTCTCATGGTGTTCCCCTCTGCCTTGGAATGGCTTTTCCCTTCCCTGAAACCCTGCTCTTGGGTCCTGTCACTTTCTGTCTCCCTCTCCATCTATGCACTATGAGCACTTATGCCTTCAGCCTCTCTCAGCTTGCTTTCCTTCCTCTGTCCAAAGCTCTGCACCCCTTGCACTTGGCTCTTAACAGGCCTTGCAGCTTTGCTTTGGGTCAGCATTAACATTATTTTTGGGGAAGCATTAACAGAGCTGGTTCCTGCCAAGCCAAGCACAGTGTACACAAAGGAAAGCATGGAGATGGCAGAGTGCGTTTGCAAGCCTGAGAGATTTCACAATAAAATGCCTTTTCTTCTTTCTTGTTTTGTCTTGTTACAGGGAAATAGCAACTGGGGAGGATTCTCCAACAAGTTTTGTATGCTGTGTTTGCTGACAGATGGATGATGTCTTGATTTTGAAACCCAAAGACCACAGACAGCATCTGAAAGGCCTTTTTTTTTCCCCATTATATGCAGCAATCTCTCGACTCTGAAGAGCACATGCCATCAGAGAGGCAGTTGTCAGCAGGCACCAGTTCAGGTGCTGAATTCCAGCCAGTGGCTCATGTCCTTGCAGGCACCTGCCCTTCCTGCTGGTGGAGGGAACGTGCAGGGCATGACCTTGGCTCAGCCTTGGTACCCTGCCAGGGCCTTGGCTGTGTCTGCAGAGGGTCAATTGCTAGTTTATGGGTGCCAGACTTGCAAAAAGGGGAATTTCATGCCCAGGGAAGGAGCAGTGTTATAATAAAGGCATGGTGACAATTATCCTTGCTTTGGAGTAAAAAAACACCTCATTTGGATATGGGGCCAATAGTGGCTTCTATTGGAACTCTGTCCCCACATGCTGCCTCTTCTTCTCTTTTCCTCCTGTCTCTGAAGTGGATTGTGAATGCCCTGGGGCAAGGTATTCTCTGCATCCTCTGCCCAGAGATGCTGATAGAGAGCCATTTAAATGCAAGATGTGCACCTCAGTGCAAGCAGCACCTGTCCCCTTCCTGGCAGGAAGCAGGAAATGCTGTGCTTCAGCACAAGTTACAAGAAAATTTAAAAAATTATCTCTGGTCCTCATTTTTTGTGCACTCTGGACCATCACACCATACTAATGTAAAGTGTTTTAGCTTTGAATGTTACAGCAGCCCAGGCTATGCAGATGGGTCTCACTGCACTAATTCAGGCTCATCTCATATCTGCCAAAGATTTGTCAAGTCTACTTTCCCTTAATGCATTAAAAACCTCCAAAATGAAGGAAGTAAAATGCAAAACCACTGCAAAGTAATGAGTACAAAGAAGGATTTATCCTTTTGTTAAGCATACACACCCACCATCCTTTCCTCTTTCCTTTTAATCTCTCAAGCTCATCTGACTGCAAAACTCAAAAGGCTACTTTAGCCTAACTTGTTCTGTTGTTTCCCTTCCTCTTCTCAATCAGCAGACATAACTTTCCTCTGGAACAGTGAAGCTTTACAAGCTTTTGAAAAGAAATTCCTAATAAGGATAAATGAACAGGCTGCCTTCTCTTTCTCCTCAGGCAGCTCCCAGGGTATCTCCAGAGGAGCTTCTGTGGGTCTGAGCTCAAGACAACACTGCACCCTCTGCAACAAAGCCTCTCAGGAGCCTGACAGAACCCAAGTGTGAGCAGAGAGTACAGTGAGGTCCCAAGGCCTCAGATCTCACCACCAACCCATAAGGACCCAAGGCCAGCACTCCCCCCAAACCTTGCTTCATGAGTTTATCTCCTGTAAACAGGGCATTTGGCTCCTGGGGATTTCTCTCCAGAAACTCTTGCCTGCGAACAGAAAATATCAAATTCTTTTGATCTCTTCCTCAAAAGATGACTTTTTGGTTCTAAAGGCTCAGAGAACCTGCTTGTAAAGTCTCTGGACCAACATTCAGGACTTAAAAGACACCATCTAAGTAATTTGGGTTTTCTTTCCTTTGAGGGTGTCAGGCAATACATAAACACATTTCCCTTGAAAACCCTGGTGAAGATGAGTGTAATGGGAATGCAGGCCAGAAGGCATTAATCCCTTTGCCTGCTGAAGACTGGGCTGGATTTAAAGCCTCTTTTCCACCACCCCTTGGAGTTTCTGCTGGTGGGTTGGTGCTCACACACCATTCCTCAGATGTGTTACTTGCTCTCAAATGAGTATGAGGATCATCTCACAACTAATATTAGCCAGGTGTTCAAAGCATGGTGCAGGTACTCTGGCTCATGTCCCCTCTGCTTTCTCAGAGATCAACACAGCTCATCTGAGGAGATGGGTGTCAGATCCTGAGCAACCAACAGGGAAGGCAGCTGCCATGACAAACCATTCCTGAAGATGCCTGAGACTGCAAGCTGACAGCCTAAAGCTTCCATTTAACTTTTTAATCAGAATGAAAGCAGCAGATTGCATTTTTTCCCTACTCAATTATGCAAGCAAGCTATTTTTTTTAAAAAAGGATATTAGGTCACTAATGGGTTTTTTTTAAAGAAAACCCCATATCTACATGTTATCACAGAAGATCATTGCAGAAAGCATACCTGCGGGGTCAAATGGCATTTGAAATCTAAGTAACAAAAGCCCACTTCGACAGTTGTTTTCACTGAGCTGCAAATTGACTGACAAATTATTCATTGCACACTCAGACATGTCTATCTTTCAGAAAAGAGAAGCAAGTGTAAAGTAGTCTCTGCTGATTTTTATCCCCAAACCATTTTCCTCCCCAAAAGTGTATTGCATTCAAAGAACTCTACAAAAAGAAAAGTAATAAAATACCACTTCTGCTGACTTGTATTAAAAAAAAACCCAAAAAAACCTTCTAAAAGGTTCAAATAATGATTATAGAAAAGAAATATTGCTAGCCCACAAGCATTTGGGAAAAATACATATAAATTGCAGTTCGGCGTTTTACAACAATTATATTTTAGCTCTTAAACTGACTTGCAATCCCGACAGATTTACTGCACATTCAAATTAACATACCATAGCTGAATCTTACTATTGCCATAACTTTTATTCAAACAGTCATATTTCTAATGGCAGCAACTATGCTTTTACTGTTGGATAATTTTTGCTACGTAAAATAAAGACCCTGTTAGACTCGGGCTTTTGCCCATAACTCAGCTGGTAACAGTGCCACTCAGCACCAAAAGCTAAATTGCCCTTACAAAAAAGTTGTGGCATCACGTGTTTTTGCTCTTTAGGGGCTGGAGGTAGGAGTAATTTAAGAGTGCAAAGAGGGCTGGGAGTTGAAACCAATACACTGTTCTGGCCTGGGGGCCATCATCTACTAACATAAAAATGAGTGATGCTTCTGGATCACCTCAGTGGGACCCCACTGGTTTTGGATCAGCTCAGCATAGTGACACCAGTTTTCCTTTTTGGTCAAATTTTGGATGTAGGCACAATGTTGAATGCAACTGGGTCACAGCAAGACACCACGTTATCATCAGCCAGATCCAGCCCTACAAGCAGCCATGGCCACAGCTGCACTCAACCCCAGCGGTAAAGGGAAAATGCAGGGTATTGTGCCTGGGGAGGGGCAAAAGCACAAATGTGAAGAGTGACTTTATCACAGACCATGCACTGCCGTGAGTTTATCACGTGTAAATATGTGCCCGTTTAGTTTTCCTCTAAACTTTTACACAGCTGATGTAAACTCTGATCCCTGTTAACTTTTTGCTCTGTCCTGGCTCCTGACAAGAAACTTTGGCTTAAGGATTTGGCTGCTCTCAGTCTACAGACCAATATTTGTTGTTTGAGATAACTCCCACTATAAAGACTCATTTTAGAAGGTATTGAGGTGCAGTTTCATGGTAATGCCAATTTATTTTTAAAAGACAAAAAAGCCCAAAAACTTTGAAAAGTATGTGTAGTGGTTTCACATTCACCTGCTCGCCTGCTCACACCAGGCGAGAGTGTAGTGTAGTGGTTTCATGAGAATAAGGATTAAGAGAAATGCAAAACAGGCCTAAACTTCAAAGATAAAAATAGTTTATTAACAAAAAAACAACAGAATCAAAATCAACCCCCAAGTGGTTTCTTCTTCCTCCCCCCAGCCCCTCACCCATGATGGTTCTTTTCTCCCACCTCATTTATCTTCCTTTACCACCATCCTTCTCACCAACAACACAGAGAAACAAACTTAGAAAATCCCTGGTCAATTTACCACTCTTAAAATAGGCTTTCATCAGTCCAATTGGAAGAAGAGTCTCTCTTGTCTCACTATGGAGATTTTTTCCACAAGAAACACAAGTCTCTCGTGGAGTTCATGTCACCGTGAGCTCCCGCCCAGAAAGGATATTAGTTCACATGTGACACAAGTCTCTTCCCCTGGTTACAGCTTT
>VZTR01012663.1:124978-194937 GCA_013400775.1 Chaetops frenatus
GGGGGGGGGAAGGGGGAAGGGGGGAAAACCCAGCAAGGTCCGGCCGCAGCCCCGGCACGGCCGGGGGAGCCGGCAGGCCCGGGCCATGCCGGAGTTACCTTCCACGCGGACGGACGGAAGTAGAAGCGCGCTTCCAACTTCCCGCTCCTAAAAAAAAAAATGTAAGCTTCGCAAAGACGCCTCTAATTTCAAGTGGCTACATGAGGTGCCCATCTTAAAATTAGCCAATCCGTGGGCTCCTCACTTCTGCTGGAAACTGTCCCGGCGGAAGTAGGAAAACAAAGAAACCCCCCCCAGGAAGGAGAAAAAAAAAGTTGTTATCCTTTAAACCACAACAGTATGTCATACCCATGACAAGATGAAACCTTCCAAGGCCTCAACCACAGGGTTAAAAACTAATATTGACAGTTCACCTGGCCACAGCTACAATGCAGTGACACACATCACACAAAGGTTAGTGGTTTGACATTTCACACTGAAGTTATGGCTCACAAGGCAAAGTCTGCTCTCCTCTCCATGAACCAGCTCAGCCATAACTTGCAGCACTCAGACTCCAACAAAGTGAAGCTCAAGGCCAGTATCTGAAAGGATACATAAAGATCTCATTTGTCTCTAGGTAACACACAGAACTTCTCTTTGAGTTAGCAAATCTGAAATGCAGGTGACTTTCAAATCTTACTGTTTAGGCACTCAAGAACTAAAATACTCAGACTCATCAGTTGTTTAACATGATTGATATGTTCCAAATGGAAAGAGATAGCTCTGGGGTTTCGGGTCAGGTTCAAATGCATCCAGCTTCTCTATAAAAATAAAATAATACTACTATGATTTGACAGACAGTATTTCCATGCCTGCAATCAAAATGGGCACTTCCTCAGCTACAAAGTCTTTCTTTGTCTTCACTGCTAAGAAGCATCTCTTCATTACCTTGGGCCAGTGCTTAGAAAGGGAAATTTATTATTAAATTCAAAAGAAGACTTCATTATAACCTTGTTGGTCTGTTGATAGTTCATACATAAGCTACCATACATATACATCAGCCAATCTTTACCATTTGTCAATTTGGATGTCCCATATATCAGTACAGATGGGAAAAAAAGTCATTATGCCCAATGTCCCCTGCTTACACAAAAGTTCATACTGAATTTGATGTTTCAAATCACACACTTGACAATTTTATTGTTGTCAGTGATAAAGGAAAAAGCTCAAATGAAACCAGTGTCCTTTGCTGTCAAAGACAAGGGTATCTCATGTCTTGAATGCCATCACAGGCAGGAAATTGCCTGCCCTGGTTTCAAAGAGAGATTTCTGGAAGAAGGAGGGAATGACTTCTTGACAAACCACACTCTTTTTGAAAATTGTCTGTCAGTCAAGGAAACCAAATCTCTGATTAGATGTTAACTCTTTCAAGTTGTTCTACTGTTGTCCACACAGCATATTTAGGTGCTTTCTTTAGGACAACAATATTTATCAGACAGCAGCTCAGTCTCCAAAAACTTCACTACCAAAGTTTTTCAGCCAATGCCTTCAATTTACCAAAAAACCCCTTGTCTATTTTAGTCACCATTTATTTATCACCTCTCCTGTCAAATGTATTAATTCCCTCAATGCTCAAATAAGCCTTTGATTCGATTCAGAAGCCCAGGAAGAGGCCACAACAGCATTCACACCTTGCACCAGGCTAATGGAGACCTGGGGTGCAGGAGACAACTGGCAAAGGCAAAACTCCATAGCACAAGCCTGGACAAAAGGCATGCTCAGCAGGGAGGCTGTGCAATAGTATCTTATCTTTAGAAAAACCCCAAACAATACAAAGAAAAAGTCTCCCAGCACAGGGAAATCAGAGGATGCATGTTTGCTTTGTGATTGCAAGATCACATGTCTGCTATAGACAGCAGCTGCATCAGTTTTAGCAAAGCCCCTCTGAAAATCTGCCCCTTCTCTTTAGGAACCCCACAGCTCCTGTTCCCAAAGACATGGGGTTTGTTGCTTGTGTTTGTACAGCACCTAGAGGAAGAACACTAAGACTTTTACTGAGGATATCTCTGAGCATGACTTCAAAATAAGTTTAAGCACTCAGGATGGAAGCTGTGGAGCTACAGAAGAGAAAACAGGGAAGTTCACAGCAGCCCTTCCTTTTCCTCTCTGGGAGATCAATTAGGACTGACCAAACTGTGGGCCAGGGAAGGCAGAAGGCAGATTTTTCTTTTTTCAAAATCATACAAGATAATATTAAGAAATTGTAAACTTGAAGGCAGTGCAAAAAAGAGCAGCATGTCATACAGTGAAAAGAGTTAGGATGTTGCCTACAGTAAGATGTTAAAAAAGTCAAAACAAAATCATGGATCAGACACTTGTGCTGCACTTCAAAGCTGCAACAACAAACACTAACAGGGTTATATAACCTTCTGCTTCAGGATTTAAAGTAATCTCTATGATAAAATTAATATAAAGGTCAGATTAACCAGTTTCTGCCCACTCTGCTCTCTCCCAAGGCAACTGGGTAAAGTGTTCAGGAGACTTTCAAACTGCTGGGAGGTAACTCACTAAATCTTTCCACAGCAGGCTCTGGGTCTGATTGGAATGGGATTTCAGCCCATGCATCATTTAGCTGCTTTTGCAATTTTTATCTGAGTTGCTCTCCACTCTGAGACCACATCTGGCAATATCTACAAACACTCGCTACTCATGAAAATGTGATGAATACCAGAGTTTGCCAAGGAGATTCATATTAAATATAACAGCTTTATAATAGTCAATAACCTACCTGTCAGGTCCAAGTATTTTATTAAAGACCATACTAATGGCTTTTCTCTAATATTACAATATTGAATTCCGTAGGTGGGCCACACCATGAGAAACAGAATATATACCTTTTCTATTTTTGTAGCTAAACAAATACATCCATGTGCAGGGGAAAGATACAGTAGTTCACTGGGCACTTTTGAAACATCATGTCTCTCCTGACACACACAGTGGGATTTACTCTCCTCCAGGCACTTTGGTTTCTGGGCTGCCTCTCTGCTGAATATGGTCTGGGACAATCTCCTATAGAAGTTGCTCTGTTTCACTCACTGTCAAATATATTTCTGCCCCCCTTCCTTTCCAATAGGGTAGGATTACTCCTGACCAACACCCTCTGCTGACTGCACTCTCCCTTGAAGTGGTGATAGTCAGTGAGACAAGCATGGGATGGGCACAGCTGGAATCTGATTCCTTATAGGGATAAAAAGTAAAATTCCATAATTTAGGCAGAAACACCTTGCTCTACCTCCTAACCTAGTCTCCCACCACAGCACCTAATCTCACACCACTGCTCAACACAGTTTATTCATCCCACCTCTGACCCTTCCTGGTAAAAAACATCTTGTCCTTCCTTGAGATTTCATTGCAGACTTGAGCTTCCCCAAAAGGCTCAGATTTCTCCTCAGCAGGCATCCCAGAGGGTGCACAACCATTTGCCAATGATTCTTGGGTCACAAACACCACAACACATCACATCAAACTCATAAACAGAACAGCAAAAACCTACAAACCCAGGACAAAGAAGCTCCTACCTTAATCTCTGTTTATTTTGCAGGCAGCAGAACAAAGGCTCAGCCACTGGACTATCAGCACTGGCTTGCACCCCCTCACTCCACCACAAGCAAAAGGCTGTGCAGCTACTCTTCAACTCCCCTCACTGGGAGTAAAGGCTCACTCAAGCTGCATAATTCCTGGAGGACATAAGTACACACCCCACAGGATATTCCCCAGCACATGCTGCTTCCCAGCCCCCTCAGCCAGGGCTTAAGTGGGGGATATGGGTGGACACTGCAGCTGGAGCACCCAGGTGAAGCTGGAATAGGCAATTAGGGGTTATTAATGCCATGGTGCCTTGAAAATTTTCTACACGTGCTGCCCAAGCTTGGTACAGCTTGGATGCTTCATTTTGAAACCTAAATATGGTAGAAGATGCTGCAGAAGCCAAAGTTTCAGGCTGGAGCAGAAAAATTGCTGCTGGGTCTAGGAAACCAGCTTTGCTGTGGTGGCTTGTGGGTTCTGCCATTGTCCCAAAGCACATCCTTGCTGCAGACTGGCACCTAGGGCAATGTGTGGCTCCTGTCAAAACCATACTTTTTCCATGTAATAAAGTAATTACTTCTGGTTTTTTGCTGATGGCCAGAGAGTTCTTGCCCATTTCCACCAGATACAGAGAGCATGTAAGGATGAGCAACAGGAGCTAGAGAAATCAGAGTCGTACATGGAATATGAATAGTGAAAAAAAAAATTAAATAAATGCCAAGTGCATTTTTTGATGCTGCAAAGGCTTGAGTCCTGCCACCCTCTTCTTGTTTTCTCTGGAGTTGAATTCTTCCACATGCTTTGCCAAAACACTGTGTTTTGAGAGGAATAAAAAGGGAGAAAGAGATATCTTTTGTTGCAAGTTGCAACTGAGTCTTGCTAAATATTGCAGGCAATGATCCTAAATCATCTCCCTAACTGACCCCAATGTGAATAGCTTGCCTGACATAAGGCTCATTTGGAAATGCAGGTGTTGAAACCAGGCAGGAACACAAAAGGTTGTGATTTCCAAAACAACAACTAAAAGAGAAAGTGCCATCAGGCACAGCCCCTCAAGGGGCTACCCCAAAAGCTGGCAGAAGGAAGCCTGCATGCTTGTCTGTAGGTACAACATGTGCATACATGAGGGTGAGTGTGTGCACACATGATCCTGCTGTGTTGCTGTGAACAGCATGAGGAACACCAAGCCTTTGAGCCATCAGTCCTAAAGAACAGAGCTGTTCACCCTGCAAGGGCTTGGGGAGGGACACAGGGGACAGATCCCCATCCATGTCCTGAGGTGCCCTCTCCAGTCAAGAGCAAAATGGAGACCCCTCTACAGGGAGGCTTCAGACAGAAGCAGAGAATACACAGACTAAAGACAGGCTGAAGCTCCTTTTCCACTCCTCCCCCTAAATGCAACAACATAAGGTTTAACTGAGGGCAAGCCTCCTCTGTATGATGCAGTCCTGACCCCAGGAGCAGCTGTGTCTGGATGAAAGGCAGATGTTTGCTCCAGCCAGCTGGGGTCAGTGATTCAAAACAGCTGCCCACTGCCAGCAGAGCCCATGGCAGTGAGCAGAGCAAACCTCCACTAAGAGAAACCAGCAAAAATGTCTAATGAGCAGACTTCCCGAGGCCCCCAGCAAGCCCTGTTGCTGTGCTGGGGCTGCCCTGCTTTTGGTGGAGCAGCAGACTGGGTCCTGCTTCAGTCTTTGAGAGGAAGAAGTGGTTGGAGTTGATTTTCTCATTTGTATTCCCACTCAGAAGCAAGAAGCAGATCTGTTCTTCTGAATTCACATCAGGTATCCAGTCAAACCACTGTGTGCCCTTTAGATGGATTAATCCACCTGCTCCCTGCCCTGCTCTCCAATTCCTTCTCTGCCTGAGCTGCTTTGTGGTATTCCTCATTATGCCACAGGGGCTGTGTTCCCATTTCCACTCTTGTCTGAACCCTCTCATTGGACTGCAGGACACAAGACAACAAAAGCAAGGACCTGTGCTGGTGCTGGAGGCCTTTTTCCCTGATGCAGGCAGCAAGATTTGTTGTCAGCATGCTCCCAGGCCACCCAGCCCTGAGCTGATCAGCATGGCATGCTCCTTCCTTCTCCACTTCCAAAACGTAATGCCAAATGAGCCATCAAAACTTACAGGAAAATGTTGAATTCGTTTTGCAGCAAGTAAATTTTTCCTTGTTACAACACTATATAGAGAGAATAATTATTTCTGAAAGGCCTTTTCATACTCCATGGAGTATTAAATAGGCAACACTGGATTTCCCTTAGTTGAAATTGTTTCCTCTGTCAAGGTAAATCCTGTGCTCAGCCCCCCTCCATCTCATCTTCATTTTGCTGGCTTTAGCAGACCGCTTCTCCCTAAATGACTGAATGTGACCACTGTAATTAATCAATCATCTGTCTAGAGGTGGATACCTGCATTCATTTATCTGGATCAGGAATGTTGTAGATAATGGGTCATTAAAAATTACACTTTTCAAGCCACAGGTATCACGAGCCTGACTGCCAAAGAATGAGCTTTTAGATAAGAAGGTTTAGGAAGGTCAATTAGGTTAAATTGGCTTGGATCATCATCCTCTGATACACAGGCTTTATTAAAGCCTGCAGTTGGAGACAATAGCTTATCTTCACTTCAGCACAATTATTTTTAAAATGTGGCTGCACAATTTGGGGATTGCCAACACATGATATCCACTACCAGCAAATCTGAGATTATCAAACATTTGAGCCCATCAGATTATAAAGGCACAGGTCATTTTTTAGAAAAGAGAGGACAAAACCACTGTTCTTCTGTCAAGAAGCTACACTCAAGCCTCTGCAGAGGATGACTGGCTTGTGAAATAAAACACTGGAGGTCTGAAAGGAAGCAGTCAGCCGTGAGTTACCTGAGCCCTGAGGCTGAGCCCTTCCTCTTGGCACTCAGATGGGGTTTCCTAGCCTGAAAATGTTTCTATGGCTCCAGCAATACCACAGAGCAATCTCCTGTTACGAGCATTTGCTCTGGGGAAGGAGAGAGAAACCCCTCTTAAGTCTTTCTCAAACAGATTCTCTCATCTGTCTTTCTAGACATCTGTTTCTAAGTAAAAGGAAAAAATAATCTTGCAGTGAAACTGGCCATTGAGCCCAAAGCCAACGAGCTGCTCACATGGTTCTCTGTTCCCCAGTGCAGTCCCACAGCACTGTCTTTGACAAGATCTGTGGAGTAAGGTTCCTCCTTGTTCTCCTACTGTCCATCACCTGGTTTTGCTGGAGGGCACCTCACTGCCCCTCCTCTCCCCTGCTGAGCCATGCATCCGTGCTCTGTGGGATCTGGCAAGTGTATTGCTGATGATTTGCTGTGCATCGTGGTTTCCAAATACCTGAGGCCAACCCTTAGGTATTTCAGACAAGAGGAAAGCCAGATTGCTTGAAGGGATGCATCCAGAATACCATCAGAATGAGTATACAACACCTAGTGATAATCAGCAGCATTTTTCTTGTTGTGCTGTTGCTCTCACACCTCACTTTTGAAGGACAGGATTTGTAAGAAAGGGATGGGAACTGGGAGCTCTCAAATCCCAGCCTCATTTCTGCTCCCTGCTTGCCATTTGCTTGAAGCAATACATTCATAACCTTGCACATCCCCTTTCGAAGGCATCACAAGGACTCACCAGACATCTATGTTTATAAATAATGGCTTCTCCATGCAGTATTATCTGGTTTGCAGTCAGCACAACAGCGAGCTTGGAAAGGGCAACACAGCCCTTTCTGCTTCTGATACATCCAAGGAATCCTGAGGACCCCAGCAAAGATGCCTTCCAAATAAATCCTGTCCTTGGGAAGAGACTCTACAATGGATTTGGAGAGCTTCCCATGTTTTTTGTTTTATTCATGACATT
The DNA here is from genome assembly GCA_013400775.1 of Chaetops frenatus. NCBI lineage: Eukaryota > Metazoa > Chordata > Aves > Passeriformes > Picathartidae > Chaetops > Chaetops frenatus. The sequence goes on from VZTR01012663.1 coordinate 132,417, forward strand.
CCCTCCTCTGCCCCATTTCTTACATGCTCTTTTAATAACAGGGGGAAAAATATATTGCAAAAATCTATCCTTTTTTTTCTGTCACTAGAAAGTGAAAAATTTGTTGAGATCTTGTTCCTATCTAATTTATCCCAAATACACAGGCATGACATAAAGATCAGACCAGTGAGAAAAAGATCCCTTCTTTATAGAGCAGGCAGCACATTTTGGTAAAGCATGCATTCACAGAATGTATTTTCTGTAATAAATATCTGCTTTTTTACCATATATTTTATAATCTGTCAGATACATCTTCCATGTATGTGCAATAGGCACATTTAGAAAGAGAGAAAATGCATGCATTTTTTACCCACGTTTTGCCTGAAGTGGCTTCATTATTTATTACTTCAGTTTGTTGCTGCTGTGATTGAGAGATGGAGAAAGGGAAGCCTCCAAGCAGGGATCATGGGAATATAAAGGGAATTGGCACTCACAAGTTGCTGGGAAAGTCTTGGGCTTGTGGCCTCATTTTGACTCCTATCAATGCCAAGTGTAAAATAATAGTCTGATTCAGAGCTAAATACCATCTAGATTTCCCACTGTGTCCATTAATTCTCTTCTTTTATTGTGGCAGAAAGTATTAAATACCTCAGATTAGAATCAGGGTTTCATGCAGGATCTGTATTCCAATTACACAGCATCCTTTCTTGATTCAAGACATAGTATTGATTCGTTTGGGGGTAGGGGGGATTCTTTTTTTTTTTTTTCTGCCAACTTAAAAGAGCAATTTATTCTTTCTTTCTTTCTACATCAAATTGCAGATGTTTGTGTCAAGCTGCTTCCTATTAGAACTGGTGCATGAGCAAGGAGGGTGGTTGGTCATGAAGCAATATGTGAGTAGTGGACCTGTTTTCTCTGGTCAAATCAACCTCTCTACAATCTTTAAGGATTATCATCACCAAAGAGTTCCAAAGTGGCACCTGCTAGGCACTGTCTAGCTAATTATTTGAAGCTCTTCTGTTTCTGCTGAAGTTTTGGCAGCCAGCCTGTAAAGTATGGCTCTGAGCTGTGTTTCTACAATATAATGCTTCTAGGAATGAGACAAACTGCTTTTTCTAGCCAGCACAAGAGACATTTGCCTCCCTACCACCATGAAAACAATATTAAGCAGCTGCTCAGAACTGCTTTCTGAAGGCACTTCTGTCACCAATCAGAGGAATTTAATAACAGCCAGATTTAATCCCTCAGACTCGAGCTGGGCTCCCAGCAGAGGCACAGGGTGTATCAAGGGGTATTTTGAAATTCAGCTTCTCTCATAGGCAAGTGAGCAGCTGGAGCTATTCTGGGCTGAAATATTTAGCCAGGCCCAGATGAACAGATTTGACAGGACAGTAGCAAATTCTGCTTTAAAGTTTGTTTCTTTTCAGTTGGTGCTTCACTTTTGTAAGAAGCCCAGAAAAGAGTTCCCTCATCAGTGCTTTTTTTCCCTCTCCTTTTATTTGGCAAACTTAGGGTCTCATTTGAGAAATGCAAGGAAAAGGACTAGTTTGGCTGGAAAGATGAGCAGCCTAGAGGATGCCCACCCAGCATGTCAAGATAAAGCATCTTTGTGGGGCACATTGCCAGTTTCTGTGAGGGGGCATCACTCTGCAGCATCAATGGATTTCCCAGCAAATGGGAAGTTGCTCTGAGTTGTGTAAAACAGCTGGCTCACCGTTCCAGGCTTGGTGGTCCTTAGTGGGAGGTGAGCCCCTTCTGAAGATGGTCACTGCTCTCAGTGTTGTCCCAGGCTCCCAAGCTGGGTCCTTCCAGTGACGGTGGGAACCATCCATGTCTCCTGTTCCACCTCAGCCTTCTCTGCCCAGCTACTAAATAAACAGACAAACAAATAAATAAAGTCACACTGACACCAAAGTAATTCAAAAAGACAAATGACCATTAGCTACTCTTCAAAAAATTGTTTCTGACTTGTGATGGAGAAAGCTTGCTCAGGTGGGTGAGGAAAAAATAATTGGTTATGCTGAATTATTCACAGAGATTTGCATAGAGTCCATTATGTGTGTTACCAAAAGTTGATCCAATAGCACAAATGGTACCTCTGCTCCTTCTTTAGTGTTTTACCCTGCCACTCTGACCCACAGCATCCTCTCTCCAGCCTTCACTGTGCAGTCTGTGCTCTTCTCACTACTTCCACAGTTCTGTTTGCTCTCTTCAGCCCTTCCAAATACTAACCACTCCTCAGCATTGGCTGTCAGCTCCCAGCTGAACCTTTTCACACAAATCCCTCTATCTCCAGCCTTTCTGGTGGCCCTGTTTTGGGTCATGGCCTTGTTCTTACAGCCATCTTATTGCCCAATACACCTCGACTCCTCCCACCTAAACAAGGAATGTTTGCCAGGTTGGACAGGACTTCACCTCACCTGCAGCAAACTGTGAAGAGAACTCTGGAGAAACTTCTCTCTTCACCTCAGTGAATATATAAACAAATTCCAGAGTGGTGCTATTTCAGAGTTTATTTTAACAGTGAAATAGTTTGCAAAATTGATGTTCTCAGCCAAGCAATGGTTGTTCCCTCTCACTCCTTATCCTGTAATAAATGCCCTGCTGGAGAGAACCCTCAGTCTTGGGGACAGTGCAGAGTTTTGTACCCTTTTCCTCCACAGCTGAAGCTCCTTGGCATAGCAGAGCCAAATGTCCTTTTTGGCTTAAAAAGAGGCTTTCTGGGGAAGGTATTCCAGTACACAGGCTATTTTTATGGGAAGGAAATGTGTAACTATAGAAGAGTAAGACATGAACACCTCCAAGATACCACCTGAGGAAGATGTATTTTAACCTCAAAAAATAATCTGATTTTTTTTTTCTTTAAAATCACTATTTTGGTATTTTTTCCTTATTTTTTGGAATCTTAAAAGCCTACCTTAGACATCACTTTCCTTGCAAGCAGTGGTCTGGTAAAGTCATGCCAGAACTCCAACTTAACCCAGAGATGCCCAGAACCTACCTCAGCTGTCCTTCACTAGCCCTATTACTTAATCATTATTCTTAGAAGAGTGAAGTGACTTCTCATCACTCAGAAATAAGCAAGGCTGTAGGTTTGGTTGGCAAAAGTAATTAAAATCCTGGTTTCCAAAACAAATAAGCAAATCTGCATACCTTTTTCTTAACAGTTCAGAGCCAGAAGTTCAGCTGATAGCAGCTGGTGTAACTCCATGGTTTTCACTGGAGCTGGGACAATTCCCACTGGCTGAGTAATGAATTGTCATGAGTGAATGAGGAGTGATCAAAGAAACATTTAGTTTCAGGAATGTGAGGTTACCAACGACAGATCCTAGTCTGGCATTTTTTCTTTTTTTTTTTTTTTCTCTTTGGTCTCAGCCATGTATGGGTAGGGAGATTTTAGTCAGAGATTGCTGGGCTTTTACAACCATTAATTTTTTCCCTATGAGCTTGTGTTCCACCTGCAGATAATGGTCCCTGAAAATTCTCCCCCAAAGAAATAATAAATTCAGCATTCAAACTTATCTCAGCAGTAGATGGCACTGCGGGGATTAAAACCTGAAAGGGAAAAACCAGGACGCAAATTTTGCTCTCAGAAAGGACTGTCAGGATTACAAGTGCTATAAAATATCCCATACATGCAGGTTACCCTAATAACCACGTATTGATTATAAATTGTTTCCATAATTGCAATTTTAATGCCTGGAGTTTCTAAGGGCTTTGCACATGCTCTTTTCTGGAAGAAAAAGGTTGCATGACTGCGAGCAAATGGGAAGCCTACTAGCAATTAAAGTTTGATTTGTGTATTATTTATCACAACACATTCCTTATAGCTAAGCTTTTTTGGAGCATTTACCTGGCTTAAATGGTAATGAAGGAGCTTTCTATTGCAGGAAGGATTTGATTTATACCCTGAAAAATATTCTTGCTCTTACATAACAGGATTACACTGAGTTCTTTTCTAGGCCTAATCTCTATTAGGTATTGTTATAAAATGCTGTTATACTTTCTTTAAGGCATGAACACATGTAAAAGCCAGATGGACAGAAGCTGTTAATTGAATGTGCTGTATCTCATTGAGAAAAGCTGAGGGAAAGAAGGGTTCCCATGATTTAATCCCACAGAATATGAGGTGGCTTCCCATTATAAAGGTAGGCTCATCCCCACTGTCACAGAGACCTCCATTTGATTTCAGATGCAAGTGATTCATCATCAGCTGATCTTCAAAGGGAGCTCTTCTCACAGCTCAGCTCCAAACCTGCAAGGTTCATTTCCATCAGTGTGGGTAATTTTGGGATGATCCCAGCAGGACTGCTGTGCTTGCTGGTGCCCTAGCAAAGCAGCCTCTCTGTACCACGAGAGCATTTCCTGCTTGGAGACTCCAGCACAGCCTCTAGAAACCAGGGGCCAAAATGTGCTTCAGGGAGGGGATGTACTTGCTGCCAGTGAGGCTCTGAAGGGCAGGAGCCAGATTTGGAGCCTGGTGGTGGAGCTACAGAGACCATCACAGCAAACCCAGATCAGCATCTTTGTCTCCTGCATCTTCTATCTCTGTACAAACGACCACAGCTTTCCAGGGGGAGATTTCAAACCCCAATTGCCAAACCTGTGAAGCCCCAGGCTTTAACTGACAGATGTTTATAGCTGAAGAAGCTTGGAACCTGCAGCTGCCATTAAGGAAATTGCTCTAGCACATCTCACTTCAAGGATGCTCTTCCATTCTTTTGATTTCTGTGGGATTTTAGGCTTTGGGGAAGGCAACTAAACTCTGTTTGAACCTAAAATCCTCAAGTCCAAGGAGGAGCATATGCTTCCTCTGCAAAACCATACACAAATGCAGAAGAAAGGACAAATGTATTTCTCTGTGTGTCAGGCTGTGCTAGTCCTATGTAAGCAAGCATTTTCTTGGAAGAGGGGTAAAAGATTAAATAGCTGGGAGAAAATACTTATACAATAATTAAAAAAAAAAAGCCACCCCACCACCACAATAAAAAAAACACCCCCAAAAACCCCAAACAAAACAATAATAAAAACCAAAACAATAATTAAAAATAAAAAACCACCCAAAAAAACCCCCGCAAAACAAAACAAAACACCCCACAAAAAAACCCCACAGCCAAAAAAAAAACCCCAAATAAAACCATCAAATATCACTTTGAGCACACACTGGTAACTTTTTCATCATGCCAGCACATGATTAAAAATAAACCCAACAGAAATTACCTTTGAAAATAACTTACCATTTCCACTTCAATTTTTTCTTCTCCTTTCACTTTGTTTTGGTTGAAAAGCAACAATAGAATGTCAGAGGTGGGAGGAAAGACATTTTCGTGACATAATTGTGGAATATGCGACGGCTTGGGGAAAAACACTTCTTGCCAGTCTCATTTCTATTCAATAACTCAGTAGGCTTTCCTATTTTTATATACACATATACATGTACAAATGCGCAGGTGGTGCCAGGATAATTTTATCTGCATTTACAGAGCGTTTCCTACTTTGCCTTTGTCATCCTTGTTGTTTATAAATAATAATCATTATCCTGAATTTTCATTTGAGAAGCAGATCATGCCAGGAATGTAAAGATGATGTCAACTCTTTTATCTGCGGTCTTAAAATAAAAATTGAAATGCTCTGCCCTTGGACTGTCTTGTGCCACAAAAAGAAAATTAGTGTGGTGTCGTTGTCCTGCTTGGGTTTTGGATTTCCACTGTTTCCAAAGGAATAAAGGGACTGAAGCATTAAAGGCAGCTGGGTAGCATGCATTACTGTTGTTGTTTTCCAAGAACAAAGCTTTTTTTTAAAAAGATTTCAATATGTTTTACCGGCTTCCATCTATCTCCTACTCTCTTGTTCCTCTGTCTGCCCTAAAGTTTCACAGCAATACCTTACACAGAGGGAGCTTCACTAAATGTCATTTCAGAGTGGATAAACTAGGCCAAGATCTGGAGCAACACATAAGGTTTCCAGATGTGGAGATTCAATAGCTTCTTTTGCACCCATTTATCAGACCAAAACCGAACCAGGGCACTCAACTATCTGGCAAAACATGAACTTGGAAGTCTTCATATATGCATATATATATATAAAAATAAATAAATAAATATATATACACACACATATATGTAAATACATATGATAGGTATCTTTATATATTATACATAATATATTACAATATTTGTAATATATATCACACTTATGATTTTATTTTTCATACTGAACACAGTTTTAATGTTAGCAGTAATTTAAACTCAAAAGTTTTAATTTCATGGTGCCCTGGACAGAATAAAATGAGTGCGAAACATTTCCTTTTTCCATTTACAGAATTCTACCCTGGAGAATTATTTTTGATTTTCATGAGGTTATTCCCAATTTACAGGAGAAGAGGTAGTGGAATGTCCAGGGTGGGTCTCCCTGGTGGGGTTTTCCTTACTGTTCATGGCACATCTTCCCTATGGAGCAAAGGGGAGATGGAAGGGAACTATTCACTGTTTGGGGAAACAAACACAGCTAATGACTTTCAGTTTGCTGGCAGATGTTTTGGCGAGCTTGTTTTCACTTCTGGTGACCTCCTTTACACAGCTTTGCCCGTGACTGTTCCCATGCATCCACTCCTTCCCGTTGGTAATTGTGATTCAAGGTGACCTCAGCACAAATCAAATTTGCTTCCAGCAACACGGTTTGTGGAGTTCAGCAGTGGTGGGCCAGGTGTTGGTGTAGGTATGACACCAACAGCTCTGAGACCCCCAAATCTGCCAGAACACCTGGAAAGAGCGTTGCAATCTCAGTATGAGTGCTGGCAAACACAGACCAAGAGATGCTCTCATAGCCCACCACTACTCTGTCCCCACGACTCACCTTGCTACCCCTTTGACAGGAACTGTTTGAGAGGAGCCAAGACAAATGAAGAGGATCTAATTCCTTGAAACAAAACTAGAGTCATGTGCTAAGCAGTGCTTAAACACTTAGAAATACTTTTCCAGATCCATAGGCGCCAAGATAAGGAGCAAAGAGCGTTCAGCCCAGCCATAGCTGCAGTCCTGCAAAAGCCCAAACATCAGGACTGGCAGACTCAAGAGTGATTGCACACAGCACCTGAGCCCACAGCTTCACATGCTGGGCATCCCTGCCCTGCCAAGTCCAGTTCTAGTGCAGACAGTCAGTGTAGTCCTCACACTGATAGGAGCTAGACACCAGCTGAAACAGTCCACTCCAGATCTGGAAAGCTTTGTGAGGCACTCAGAAAGCCTGAAAGGCAACCTCTTTAATACATTTTATCTACAGAAATAAATAGATAATATGTATGATAAATGTATCAATTTAGGAATTAGCAACAATTCAGGGTGAAGACACAAGCAAAGCAGGTAGTCAGATTTCACAGAGGCCAGCCAATGATCCTGTCCCACAGACTCACTTACAAAAGCAGACTTCTGCCTTGAGTGAATTCTGCTTTTGATGATGGTGAGTGGAGATTCTGTCACTGATAGCCAACAGGAATACAGCTACATCAGTGTACATCAGTTTTTGCTAATCTTGCTCAAGCTGGACCAAAGTGCAAGTCCTCTCCATCTTATTTCCACAAACATTGAAGGGTGCCCAGTAGAGCCTGAAGGTCAGGGCTCTATTAGCACTGACCAGCTATTACAGGGCCTAACCACTCTTCTCACAGGCTACTGCAGATCCAATTTTACATAAGACAAACAGCAAAATGCTGAGCCTTTGGCTTATCAATTTACCTTGTTTCCTCACGTCCCTGCATCTGTAACAAAGCAGAGGATAATACACCTTTCCTGCATCCATCACCTGCTGGCTCTCGTGGCTCTTGCCCAGCCTATCTAACGATCCTGGCACCCAGCCTCCCCTTCACTACAGTGGCCTCTTTTGTCACTTGTCAACTAATTAGACCTCGCAGGCACATTACCAGCATGGGCAGACAACAAGGCCTAGAACAATTACAGTTTTTCTTTTCTAAAAAAAAAAAAAAAAAAAAACCCAAAAAATTTTANATGTTTACTGAGTCTTATCCAGAGGGATTTAATGGCAGCCTCAGCATGCTCCCAACAGAACAGCATCTGCAAGTCTCCAAACGGTGTGATTTCATTAATCCCTCAACAGGCTCAGGTTTCTACCTGGGGCCCAGAGTTTTCTTGTTCTCCTCCAAACATTGTGACAGATATAAATGGAGGGGGATTGCTACTCATGCCTCATTGCAGCGTTCCTCGGCAGCTGGAACACTTTGCAAAGTTTTGGTGCATCACAACTCCCCAGCATCAGAACCCTAGAAAAGGATGCCATTGAATTTTGGGACTGGCAGGATACCCAAGTTTTCTATGAGTGTTGAATTACACCTGCAGGTTGACAGACTAATTGGAATTCTCCATTAAAAACAAACAAACAAAAAAAACCACCACAACAAAACACCAAAGAAACCAAAAACCAAACAAACTATCAAGGCTAGAAACTAATGTGAAAAAGGCTACAATCACTAAAGGATGTGGTAGTGAAGGAGGGAAAAGGCACAGGGCATACAGCAAGGTTATGGTCTGTACAAACCCTTCAGTCTAGTTCATTAGCAAGGCAGTTCATCTCCACTAATGATGCATTAATCAACAAGATCATGAAAGACAGGAAACTAAAGGCACCTGTCAGTAAAGTAATGCCAGTGCACACCAGTCATATGCCAAAGCTGTGATCCCAGGTCTCCTGGCCATTCCCAGTCTCCAGGAGTTTAACATCCTCTGTGCTTGAACTGAGAGCTTGGACTGCTCCAGGCTTGGACTTGGTCAGCTTGGACTGCCCGGTGTTGGCTGCTGCATCCCAGCACAGATGATTTATGAAGTTAAACTGGCTCAGGAAGCCCCTGTTTGTCCACAACAACATTCACACCTCTGTTTCAGGCCAGGGGAGACTGAGATCAGACTCCTTCTGGCAATATCTGCTACAGCAGGGCCTGGAAAGCCAGCACTGCTCATAAATCACTGCATCAAGGGGGAGGCCTTTATCAAGGCAGCCCTTTTGTCTCTTCTGTATCTGATAGCCATGATTCTGCAATAAAGGCAGAAATACTGTTGACTTCCACAGTAATTTACTACAGGGAAAAATCAGGTAGTAGGTTCGATACAAACTTGACAGTTATAACCAGCACTCAGCTGTGTGCTGAGGAAGCTTGACCTTCTTACCCCACAGGAAAGGAAGACAGGGTTGCTTATGGTGTTTTCCTCCTATTTCTCATCTGTCACTGCCCTCCTTATTGCCTCCCAAGTTCTCTTAGATTTTACATATATGGCTTTTGGCACTTCTCTTTTCTCCAGACTTTTGTCCAAGAGAAGGAAGAAAAAAAAACACCTCCTGAAGGAAGGATTGCCAGACGGCTTGCCAGAGACAGAGACCTGTGATTTCTGAGACTGGCATGAGACAGAAAAAGAGTGGTGGCATCCTTAATGTGAGATGTGCATGCAGAACAGGAATTCAGGGGGCCAAGAGGACACAGCTAAGTTCAGGCATACCTTCCCAGTGGAGGACTGCTGAATACTTAACTGAGATTTTTAATTAACTTATTACAAGCTCATGGTGATTTTAAAAAAAAATATTCAGTGGCTGAAACTAAATTAAACTTACCTACACACATGTCTTCTATCTGTGCAGTCTGATAAATGGTGGGATACCTAGAGCAGAGATGAATACTTTCCTCTCCCTTGATAGTCCCCCATAATTTCCTTCATCTCAGCACCTCCTCTCTGCTTGCCTCTGCTCCCTTAAAGCTTTCTCCAAGAGGAGCCTCTGGCAGCAGAGAAAGACTAGGAAAGCAGTATCTATAGCCAGAATATATTTCATACCCTGCTGGCTACTGCAGAGAATATTTTCCCAACACATCTGTAAGACACAGTTTGCAGTATTAAAGAGAGGGAGGTCCTCCACAGTCAGAACGTTGTGATGGAAATGACACATTTTGATCCACAGGTGCTCCACAGACACGTGTCTCCATGCAGATTTTCTTGGAAAAAGAAAGATAGGCAAAAGCTAATACATGGGCCACTTTCAGGCAGTGTGTAGGCAGACTAAATGAACCACTTGTTTTACGAGATGCTTCAGGGATAAACATGGATGGACACACCTCCCTGGATGGAGGTGGGTCAGCAGAGTGGTTGGGTCTTGACTTGGTGCATTTGATTTTTTGTATGCTAGACTAGGAGAGAGATGATCCTATGAGTTCCTGGAGTGCTGTACTACCCAATGTAAAATAGATCCACGCTGTGCAAAAACCAGATCCACACTCAGCCTGCCCCATGCCAAGGGCCAACCTCAGCATGTGAGGAAAAGAGATGAGCCAGCTGTGCTTGGCTTCCTGCACAGAACCCTGGGCAGCCTCTGTCCCAGCAAGAAGGCATTACAGGAGATTCAAGCAGTACCAAGCTTTTTCTCCTGTAAATGCTTAGCTGTTGTTTGGGGGTCTGCTTTTGGTATCCCATTTCATTTAGAAGTAAAGACACACTGAAACACTGCAGGCTCAGGCTCTCTTCTTCTGAAGGGCTTGTGATGGGGACAGCAGCTTTCAGTGTCTGAAACCATCTAGGCAGGGAAATACAAAGTAATACCTTTCCTCAGTCAGAGATTTGACATCTTTCCTTTTCCTTTCTTCTTCTTCAGTGGCTGAACCCTGGGCTCATTTGCCACACTTGAAAAGAAGGGATCTTCAGAAGATCATCACAACCCCTACAACTCTCTCCTCAGCTCCCAACGTGATTTCTTCAGCTGATGGATTCAGGGCACATTGCAAACAGTATTGCAATGGCTGGTAACTCTGCACCTACCTCCTTGAAGACATTGAGGTGTTTAAGGAGCCCCTCTTCATCTCTTCCAGTACTAAAAAGAGCTTGTGTGACAGCTTGCAAGGAGAGCAAAGTGCAAGTTGGCACCAGCAATTCACGTTCATCACACAAGCTTTACAATGAGAAGTTAAAGGTGGGGAAGCAGAGAACTGAAAACACTCGTTGAGAGAGAAATCCCTCTCAGCTTAATCTATTTAAAATATCTATCTCTGAATTAAGACAAAGGACCATCTATCCTCCTTTTCCTCATGCACACCAGAACAACAAAAGGGTGGAGGCATTTGAGCTGATCTGGTTTCATACATCCAAGAGCACAGGAGCACAATGATCTACAATCAGTGGGGAGAAGGGGCACTTTCAAGGGAAATTGAGCCCAGCTGGCTTTGAACCCATCTGAGGACAGCATTGTAACCCTCAGGAAGGACTTGTCCCACCACTGGGCATCAGAATTGGGACACTGTAGTCCCCTCACATGCTCCCTACTCTCTAGGAGCTGTGGGGTTCCACAACCCTTGTAAGGTCTTGGCACTTCATCCACCTGCCAAAGCAAGCAGGCTGAAAGCCTTGCTCTTCAGGGTAAATCAAGAAAAAATAAATGTAAAATTGACAGCAATAGTAATTTCAGTGGAATGGTGTACTGCTAGCAGTGTTATTGCTTCCACTGCCTTTATTAGAGTGTATACACAGTGTGCAATAATGTAATTAGATTTCACAATGTGTAATAATGATTTTTATGCAATGCAACAACAACTGTGCATTAGAGAGGGGAATTGGTTCCCTTTACAGAGCCAGCACAAATCTTGGGCCAATACTTCATACCTGACAGTGCATCTGTTGGGTCTCAGGTCTGGGCTATAATCCAGTAAAAGCTGGAGAATAGCCTAGTGCAGGGCTTTTTCCACTCTGACTCCAGAAACACCTCGGTGCTTCCTCCTGCCCCATGCCTTCCTGTATGGGCAGCATCATCAGATTCCAAGAGAACCCAATATACAGCTCCTTCATGACTGAAATGCTCACAGGAGAAGACAACCCTTTTTTGCAGAGTAGGGAACACCTTTATCTATCTTGGAGAAAACTATTTAGGAGGTAAGGTGTACCCACAACACATGAGCCTACCCAGGTGGGAAGAAAAGGAGCAGCACAGTCTGCAATCAGTGAGGGAAGATGAACCACCATGGGATGGGGATTAAACAGAGCCCATTAAGGGGATACCAAGTAGACAAAAGGGAGAGGGATATTAAAAGTGCTCCTGATGCACAGATACTCACTGCACCCAAGTGCAACTGCTGACATAGAGCCCAGCACAATTTATCCCTTAGCACAGAGGGGGCCAAGTAATTTCCAGCATCGCGTCTCCCACTTCAGCCCCTGGTGACTGGGCTGGAACACTTGTGACACGTGCCAGAAAGGGCACAGCAGGGGCCACCCAGCATGTCCAGCAGTGCAGTGGAAAGCAGCAGCTGAAAGTCTGCCCTCGGCTCCAGCACATCCAGAGCTTGGCTCAACCCTGCCTGGACAATGGCACCCCAAAGCATTGTGACAACAAACATTTGATGCCTTCAGAATAAATAACTTTCACTTTCCCTCTGAGCGGACTTGTTTCAAATGCCACTTACTCTGTCTCTGCCATTAACAAGCACAAGTTGACCCACTTATTCTCTGCTGCATTTTCCACAGCAAATCACGGCTTTACTGCAAAGGTACAGAGTATCAGAGACACAATTTCACTGGCAAGAATTTTTCACTTTTGAAGCCATTAGTATTTTCCCTGAAATTTTTTTTTTCTCCCTCATCTTGCTAGAATACAGAATTGCTCTTTTGCAGGTCTATTCTCACTGCTATTCCCTTGGCTTGAGTGAAATATATATGAGATGACTCAGAGTTTCAACTCTCAGTATATGTTTCTAATACAAAATCTCCGTGTGTCTGGGGACTTAAGACAGATATTTAATTTTAGATAAGAAATACTGGTGACATCATGCCTTTGATTTCTTTGCTGGATATCTGTGCAGCCTGCTCATGGTGAAGCTGTTCAGCCATAACAGCCTCATTGGTTTTAGGAAGCTGCTTAAGATTCAGCAGAGGTGCAGAGCAGCAGGCTCCTCATGGCTGGGGCTTAGTGGGAGAGCCCCACTCAACATGTAAGGCTAAATAAAGAATATTGCAACGAAAACTGGCATTTCTAAGTTTCATTTTTGTGCAGCTGCTGCATTCCCAGGACAGCAAAGCTCTAAGCAGGACACATCAGCTTGAGGGTCAGCTACCCTTCCCCCAAAGACACCTTGCAGATGTTGGTTTATGTCCCCTCAACACACACACACTGGAGAGGTTGAATTTAGCCTCACCATCAGTGACTTCAGCTTCCCACAGCAGCAGATGCTGGCAAGTGCACCCAAGCAGAAGGAAGCATGCACATAACAGCTTCATTTTTAGCTTTACAGATGAAAAAAAGAGAGAAAAGAAAGGCATGTCTTCATTTTATTTTGAAACATGACTAACTAAGAGCTCATCTGCATGGAGGGAAGCTGAGAAAAAAAAATTAGACTCCTGCAGGAACACCTTTTAGTCAAGACCATTTTGATGACATTCCAGTGACAAATATTCAGCCTTTCCTACAATTTTATACGTTCCTACACAGCAGGTGTTATCCAAGAAGATCTAGGAGAGATATTAGCATGGATAAACAGGGCCTAAGACAGAAAATAAAATTTAATTGCTGAGACACGAATCAAACTGCTGTACTTGCATGTCAACAGAAACAGTTAGCATTTGGAGTGTCTTACCAAAGGGTCCAACAGAGTCATCATTCTTCAGAACTCCAGTCACTCTTGAAGCAACTTCCTTAAGTTTTATCTCCCATTCAGCCAGGAGTTACAAATTTTCTGCAAACTTTGTCATACTCATCACTTTGGCCTGCATGAAGGAAAACCTCCTTAGTACAGCCCCTCGAGCTTGTTAAGGGACCTCTAAAGCAACACCCACAGGTGTTGCTGTTACTTCTCCAATTAGGGACCAAGTTACATTCAGGTGGGCACAGAGCTGATTAAAGCAGCTCTTAGCCTTCATACAACACACTTGTGTTGTGTTTACTTTTTTTCCCCCCCTCCAGCCTTTGTGCTTCTCCTAATTGCCCTAAACAAATAAGGAACAAGCCTGTAGATTGAGAGAATTTGGTTGGTTTGGCCTGTAAAAGGGAAAGCTTAGGAGTGATGTAATTGCAGCCTTCTTGTACCTGAGGGAGCCAAAAAGAAGCATGGAGAGGAACTATTTGCTGGCACCAGTCCTGCAGTGATGAGTTCAATAGTTGTGAGGCACAGTTACCCCTCAGCATCCCTCTCCTGTGAGCCCATGCTCACAAGAAGGTATAGCCCAGGGTGCTGACATGCAAAGTTTACTCCCCTTTTCACATTGCCAGCTGCAAGTAATTTTCCAGGCCTGCCTAATACAATTGTAATTTTTTATGTTAATAAAATATGGTTGGAAAAAAAACCCCATCACAAGTGTGAAATATGGCTGAAGACTCAGCAGGGGTGTTTCCCCAGCTCCTCAGGGAGCCAGCAATTCCTTCTGACCCTGAAACAAGAGACTGTAGGTGACAGGCTTTTCTTGATTTTATTTTTTTTTCTTTCTGTCTTTAAACTGTAAAACAGCATAATATCTTACTAAAGCTCATTGTACATCACCTTATGGATGTATTGGGTCAGGGAGTCTGTGGGTTAATCCCATGATGCGTAACAAAACATTACTACATATAAGATTTCACCTCTTCATTGCCCCACATAGTGCCATTTGCTGTGTTATCTGTGGTCAACTGCAGCATTCAATTCACCTTCTCTGGACACTACTTATTATTTTATAGGTCTCTAATATGTTACTTCTGTGCCTCTACACTAAAAATATTTCTAAATGGCTCTAAACAGGAAAGTCTCTGCTTTCATTTAGTAAATCCTTTTGGTGTCCTTACTCCTTGGTCCCCAGGAGAAGCAGCACAGTCCAAAGAAAACACATGCCATCAATTGGGAACATGGGATTAAGCCTCCCTGGAATGTTATACCCTTAAATCCTCATTGTAGCCCAGTCCCTTTCCCAGCTGCAATGCAGTGAGCAGATGTTTTTCTTGCCCCCTTTGACAAGGCCTTCCTCGAGCTGTTGCAGGGCATGTGGCCCATGTGATTGAGACACGATTTACCTGGAACTGGGATTTTCTCGTCAGATAAAGCAGCAGAACTCACCACACATATCTGTGAACTCCTGCCTTTGCACTGGCTGGTGACTCCTTGTTGCTTTGTTAAACCTGCAGCAATGTTTGTAAGCATTGGGATATTTATGTTGACTTTGACACGCTACCACTCAGATCTCCTGTAGAAGGGTTGCATTGTTTTTATGTGAAATATTGCAGAAGCTAATTGCAATTACCAGAAAGCATATACAAGAGAGCTTGCTGATTGCCAGTAGACAAAGACACTTTGGAAATCTTGCATTTTGCTATAGATGAAAGCCTATAAATTTTAAAATATCGTTTACAATTTCCGTTTGCGAACAAATTCTGCTAAACAAAATTGGCGGCTGATTAAGTAAACATTTATACATAAATAAAACAGTGAAGATCTCTTCAGCTATTGAGATGCAGCCAGTTCAGTCTCTTGTAAATAACGCAGTGATGAATTCTGGTGTTACAGTGCATGATAAAGCTAGCTAGCCTCAAAGTCTTAGGCAAACTAATCCATAGGCATGAATCAATCAGCTCATTTCAGTCATACCAGCGTTATATAAATGTCACCAATATCAATGCCTGAAAGATGTAACAGATTACTAAGTCCTCATGTGGTACATCTAACTGGGATGCAAACCTACAGCAGATAGTTTCACGCTGAACACAGCTATACAAGTAGTTAAAATAAGTCATTTAAATAGAAAACTCAAGGGCAGGCCTGTAATGAGCAGGCGTGGATGAGAAAAATCTGGTGCATTATTAATTTCAGACAATGCCGAGTTCTTTTTCATGATGTACATTTTATTAATGCTTTCTGTGATAGCTTTTCATACCAGTTCACCACCAGGAGTACAGTAATTACAATGCATTAAGATTCATTCCATGCCTGAGGAGTAATGAAGTCCAGTTACGATATGGAAAGCAAGTGAAATGTCAATCACTATTGACTCAGGGCTGGATTAAATCAAAACTCTGCCGGGTGGGTTTGGTAACAGCACCTCCCACACACAATCTTCAGTGAACATCTGCCTCCCCCTCCTCACTGCTCATCTCCACCTGTAACCTCGATATGGATGCAGTGGATGGGATTTATCATTTTCATTAGGACTTGGGGTTGGTCTGGCTCATCTTTACAACTCTCAGTTGGGGGGTGTCAGCCTCTCTGGGGTTGGAGAGAGAGAGAAACATTGAAGGTTGTTGTAAGTGCCTCCAAAAATAACTCTTCCAGACATAAAGGCAAGGGTTTAAGGTATGGGATGATGGGATTGTCTGGGGAGAAGAACTAACAGTGAGCGCTCCAATGAAAAAAGTCCACCACTCAACCCAACGCAAGGGCTTTCTGCTTCCCTGCAATCTAGCAAAAAACCAGGGAATATCTTCATTCCTGTAATTGCAGCCCCCACTTCTTTCCCATGCTGCACCTCACACATCCCCACAGTCAGGAAGCCTTGGGTTCAGGATTTAGCAATGCCCTTTGGGGCTCTAGAAACCATAGGAATGGTCCCCTCATGCCTGTGAAAGATTTTTAACTTTCAAGCATTTTGGGGTTATTTATTTTGCTTAATACACTGGCTGATTTTCAGCAGATTTCCAGCTGAAAGTCAGTGTGGGTTGCTCATATTTTCCATTATTCTTCTCCCTGGAAAAAAGGCTAACAGACTTCACTGGGGAGGAAACCACAGCCTCCCCAAGATTACTGTCACCTTGCCTGGGGACACTACACAAGGCTGGAGAAGTGGGCAAAGGAAGAGATGTCCACATATGGCAGAGGAAAGCATGGTGCTTCCTGTGCACTGGTTTGATAAATAGATAAATGGCCTGATAAATATAAATCACTTGGCACTGGCAGTTGTTAGGTGTTAGTGGTAACACAGAGCTGGATGACAAGAGGTATTCAAGTAGTCAAGAAGAAAAGACTAACCCTGCAGCTCACCTTGGGCCACTGCAAGCAAATTACCACTCTAGATACTCACACCTCTCAGGGATTTGAGGCAGCTTCCAATTTCTGTTGATTTCCCACTGCCCAATCCTTGCAAAGGTAAAGGGACTTTGGCCCCAGCACTGTGCTAAATATGTGCAACAGTTGTTTCTGGCTTCTTCATGGGGCAGACACTTCACCTTGGCACTGCTTTCCTGCAAAATGCTAAGCCAAAGAGAGACTTCTATGTCAAGAGAAAGTTATTTGGCGTAATTTTCAAAAACATCTGTTTTCTTCTCTTGTATGGGCTTTTTCCTGATTCCAACCTCTAATGTCATTCTCTTTTCCTAATTTCCGTGCACAGCATGAATCCGAACAGTTGGACTCAGAGTAAATAAGGTATAAGTAAGCTTTGGGTGGTGAAGGCTGAAAGGGAAACCCCAAAGCTCCTGTCCAGCTTCCAGGAGGTACCATCCTGCCTGCCCCTGTGCCTGTGTGCAGCCCTGTTCTGCCAGCAGTGTTGCAGATGGGCACTGTTGTGCCACGGCAGGGGACAGTGGATGACAACTCAATGCAGAGCAGAGATTTATCAGCTCTCACTCAGCTAACCCCATCCCCCTGCCTGCCAAGCCTCACTCCCTGGAGAGGTGTGGACACTACTCTGCACTCATGCTAATAAAGCTGGACCTGGCAGTGTTACCTATGGCTCCTCGAGTGTGTTTGGGCATATAAAGGGCAGCAGTACAACACACACATCCATTTTCCCTCTCCCCTCTGACGGACACAGCTACACAGACACAGAGACCTGCACTGGCTGCCAGCCCCCTGACCCAGACACAGCCTTGCACAGGCGCTTGCACAGACAGAGAACTGCACAGACAGGCACTGGCTGACATGAACACAGAACATGCCTAGGCATGCCTCCATTTTCCCAGCACAACAGTTGGCCCCACACCATTAATAAGCCTTCAGAGTTTGGGGTTTTTTCCCTTTTTTTTTTTTTTTTTTTAACTAATGCTAAAAGCCTGGGGATCACCACACCGATGGGGTTTGCATCCCTTTGATGATTTCTGCCCATCCCACCCTCCCCCCTCCCACAACTGCACCCAGCAGCCCAAGTCCTCTGTGGGCTGTAGCTGAGTATTTACACCAGCAGAGACCATGGGACCAGTGAGTTCACCCTGTTTACAGGGACTAGGGAGGAATGTCTGCCGAGTCCTCTGCTGGACAGGTCTGTCCTCCTTCAGGTGCCTCCTGCACCTGTGGTGATGGCACAGCTTGGCTGCGAGAGCCCACGGCAGCCTCCAGCAGGCAGACCCCGTGGGTTCCCATGTATCCGTCCCCAGCTGGGCTGATTGAGAAACGCTATCTTCGAGATACTAAGGCTCTTTTTTTTTTTTTTTTTCCTCAAAAAAATATCTCTATTTACATAAGACAATAAAATCTGAGCAGCTTTCCCCCGAGAAGCTTCGGCCAAGTGGAGCTGCTGCTGGACACATGCGCCGGTCCCTATTTACAAGCAACAGCTTCACTTGACAGTACTCTGCTGGCACGTTCAGCTTCTTCTGGTGTAAGGACTACTTCTCTGCCCCTCTGGTCCGTCTCTTGCTGGCTCTTGGCATTGACAGGTCTGTATTTACAACAGCAACCTGGATCTGGCAGATTCCCCTTTACACAGCCCAGCTTGTGAGCACGGAGAAGGGCTCAGGATGGTGGATTAGGCACACTCAGCCATCTCTCACGTGTTACCAAGTTGCAAAGTCAATGTTCGGAGCAGGTGAAACTGCTTTCTTATTACAAAAGACGATTTTCACCCGTTCTGCTCATCTTAAAAAAGGAGACGAGCGAGCAGACGGCGAGGGCGCTTGCCAGGGTGCCGCCGTGCACGGGGCAGCGCGGATCTCAGCCGGGCTGTTCTCTCCGAGGAGACACAAGGGTTTGCTGAGGGTTTGGTGGAGGCCAGCGTCTCTGGCCTCTCCTGCTGCACGGTCCCACGAGAGGGATGGGTGAGCTGCGGCACGGAGGAGCCGAGGCGGTGCACTGGCGGTCCCCAGCTGCTAGATGACACTGTCCTCCATGGTCACTCGCCTGAAGACTGGCTCCTGCTTGGGCGTCCTTCCGCCTTCTGTGAAAAACAAGGGGAAAGCAGGTAAATCCCCAGAGCAGGACCCTGCAACCACCACCAGCTATTTTCAAAATCATTTCCACCCCCAAACAAAGCAGGGGATGCCTGGACTTGCCTTGAAAAGGAAGGCTTGGTCAGGGAAGGTGAATGTATTTATGGGTGAGCATCCCACCGGGAATCTCCTCCCACCCTTTTTGCTGAATTTGGTGCTACAGTTGTGCCTGGCTTTGGCCCCACATGAGCCAGTTGTTTGCTGCACAGCAGCACTGGCCACTGCTGCCCATTGCTCTGCAGAAGAAGAGTGATACTGAGGTGCCTCTTCACTCCTCTGTGTTTAGCACATTGATGAGCTGCTGCCATCAGTTTGTATCAACTCAACAAGGCTTGTCTGAGCAAATTGCGTTTTCTGTTGTGTCCCCCTGCCCCTTAATAACAAAAATTCAGTATAAATGACAGCAGAGTAAACAGATTTGTTTTGATATCAGACATTATCTGAAGGGCACTTTACATCCTGAGTGCTCTGCTTTACAGCTGCCTCTATAATCCCTGCAGCCCCAGGGAGGAAAGCACCTCCCTTCACAAGCTCACGTTGGGAGGACACAGCCACATGCTCTTTGGGGTGACCACACTCAGGCTTTTTCATAAATAATATTCCAGGGAGATCTTAAGATAGGGTAATGACATTCAAGAATAATCAAGTGTTATTCTGAAGCCATTTTTGAAGCATAAATCATTTCACCCTATTTCTCACCCTCACAAATATATGTTCCTTTCTAGGGCATCATAAGGAAAGTGGTGGGGGCAGAACCAGTAACTTTTCAGGCACCTCCCAGCTTTGCTATTTTGGCTGGTTTTGTTTGTTTGTTTGTTTGTTGTTATTTTGTTTTTGTTTTCCCTGAGGAGGAGGGACTTTCATCCTTTCCTTGTTGCTCATGTTTTGTCTTTTTTTCTTTTTTTCCTAAGTAGAGGGATGTATTTTCTCGTTTTATTTTCACTGCTGTTAGCTCAGTGGGCTGCTTTGCACTGCAGTACAAACTGCCAACAGTGGAAAATGCCTGGGTGCACAGTGTGTAAAGAATAAAGAAAATCAAAAATCCCACCTATTTATAATGTAGCACTCTTCCTGGCTGGTGTCAACAGCAGCTTAAGCAATGAGGCCTTTTATCTCTAAGTTTGAATAAACAAGCAAGAAGGTGGGTGAAGGGAAGGTGACCAAAGGGCAGAGCTGAGGTGCTTGCACTGAAAAAAGAAATCCTCTTCTATTTATCAGGAAGGGACCCTCTCAAAAAAAAAAAAAAAAAAAAAAAAAAAAAAAAAAACCCAAACCAAATCCAAACCAAAAAGAAACAAAAAAGCTGCTTTGTGGCCAACCATTACACTAACTTGCCTCAAATCTGCCTCCCATCATACACAGTTCCAATTCCCTATGACCTTGCACTTCTCTCCAGCTGCCTACAGAAAGCACCTGAGAAACTCTTTTTGGCATATTTCAGCCAAAAGACCCAAGCCCTGCCAGAAATTAGGGGCTTTTTCTTTTAATTACCCCCCACCCAAAGTCCATTTTCACACACCCTCTGCACAACTTTTGTGTAATCAAGTCCTCAGAGGTGCTTGGGGTGCAGTGCTGCTGCTTCCCAAGTGGGATACCCAGACATCCTCCACCCAGTTTGTTGACTGCTTGGTTTGCAACATTCATCCTCCAAAACTATTTTTCAGTGGATATTAGCACAGACTCACGCCTACTGAAAGGCCAAGCCTTTGCTGCTGGTGGGACACAAAGGCTGCAGGGCTCAAGCCTGGAGTGAGCTTTTCTGCCACAGGGACCCAAATTCAACTCTGACTGAGACGCCTCCAAGAGAACTGGGAGAAGACAGGCTGAAAACAGTTTTATTACTGCCATAATTTACCCATCAAGCACCCCTGTGCTGGAAATAACTTTTCCAAAGCTGTGACACAAGATGCAGACAATTATAAGGGGCAGCTGGAGATATTTGGTCATCTGTACAAATATTGCCATCACACCAGCTGAGGAGGTTGTGCAGCAGATATGTTTGAGTCTTCAAAGTTGCTGTTTGGGGTTTTTAAGCAGCACTGCTAAAATACCAAACATTTGCTTCCGGAACATAATAATTGCTCTGTATACCAACATTTTTTGTTTATTTATTGAGGTTTTAGCTTGGGTTTTTACATGTGTACAGTGTATTTAAGGAGTAGAAATATAAGAAAAGAAAGTATGTGGAGGGTAAAGAAATGAAGAGACAGCAAATATGTAGGATGATTTTCTTTTTGTTCTTGGCATTTTCCTGAAGAAGACTATCACCATCTGTCTGGCGTACCAAATACAATAAACAGTAAGCACCTGTAAAAAGCTATTTTGATGTGAAAAGTAAGATTTCCAAGCTATCCTGGCTAGTCTCAATACTTCAGCTTTAAGCAGACTGCCTCTCCTGAACTGGGATGATAAAGTATCTGGTGTATGATCCATGCATCCCCAGGGCTCGCCAAAGCCTTTGGAAGAGCAAAACGGGCCCTAAGCCGGCTACCTGTGCTGAACAGAATGTCCCTCAGTGCAGGAAGGGGAGTGCTGCTGCCTCCCTCCCCTGACTGCACTGCTAATGCCCCCACCAAGGACAGCCACTGAGCAACCCATGGCTGCCTTCCCTGGGAGCACTAATCACAGATTCTGTCTGGCTGCAGCTTTACACTGCAGGATGTCCTCCACGCCGTTACCAGAGAGCCTGCAACAACATGACATTTATATTATGTTCATCAGCCCAGACTATTCAAACCCTACAATATTCATTAAATAAAATTTGCATAGCGTCTAGCTGAATGCAGCAGATAGCTGAAAAGAAGGTATTTTTCTTTCTAAAGGTAAGGAGGAGATCAGGGTGTGACAGATGACCAAGCTCGTGCTCTCAGGCTTTCCTGAGACAGGTTTTTAATAAGATGAGCTATCTTTCCATCCCTGTTGACTAGGCAATTCTGCAGGGTATTACATTCTTCATAACTTAGTGAGATCTCTTGCACATGGGGGTGTGACACAGAGGCCAGCTGGTCAGGGAAGGGGGATGCAGGCAATAGGGACACACAGAGACACAAAGGGAGCCCCAGCAGCTCAGTGCCTCCCACCATCACCACTGTTTCCCCTGGCCCTCTGAGGCATCTCACTGCTCATTACCTGGGGGCAGGGAGGAAGGAAAAAGATTGGTTAACAACTATGGATGTCAAGGAATTAAAAGCAATCAACAGGAAGAAATGAACAGCACCATGATATGTAATATTGCCTACACAGTGCCTCTGAAGCTGTGATCAATATCCCCCATTCCCAGCAAGCCTCCAGCCTACATGGTCTTTCTTGGCATGTCGTTTGCCTCGTGTTTCTCCTTCACGTTTCAGGGAGATCTTACAGTCTCTTCTGGCTCTTGCAGAAAAAGGGTGGAAATTGCCTGCTGCAGTCAGTGTCCTGAAGCAGTAAACTGATGTGTCAGCTCTTTATGGGGCAGTCTGCAATGGGATAACCCAGTCCTGCACAAATTAGGAGTAAAAAATGGATTCATAACTTGTAAAGCATCCCAAGATGATTTTCAGGAAAACGCAAAGCATGGAGCCTTGCACTTCTCCCTCCCTCTCTTCCCATATGCAAGAAAGGCTTTCTGCAGGTACAACTCCATCAACGGATTAACAATCCTCACTCCAAACATGCCTGGCAGCTCATGCTTCCCAAAGGTGGCCCTGTGTTTCAGAAAATGGTCTGTGTATCAGTTGATGTTCTCATCAGATCAAGCACTACCTGTTTGTCCCTATTCTGTTTGTTTTCAGCTGAAAGGGGAATGCTTGTTGCAGTTGAATGACAAAGCTTTAATCTTCTCCCTATAAGGCAAATCCGGTTTGGGATTTATTTTTGTTTTGTTAAACGGAGCTCTAGAAAGATCCCTCGAGTACAAGGGCTGATTATCCCCTTCAACCCAGCCTACCCAGTTATGTGCCCCAAGCATGAGTATGGATTTAACACCATCATCACAACTACCTTTTCATCAAGCTTTTTTCTCACATTCTTGCCTTGGCTCAGCATTAAGAAATGCCTTAGAAGTTTTGAAGCTCTCCCTCATACCACAAGAGCACTGTAGGCACCGAGGACTCAACAGTGAGTTGATTTTCACATGTTACAGTCTGCACAGAAGACACCATTGCCACTCACATAAGTATTGTATATAGTCAGCTACTTATCAACAAGCACCCATCTTCACCATGCCCATAATCAACTGACACAACAAAATCTATTCTCAAGGGGAAGAAAATGCCAAAAAACCCCTGTGTCCTGCTCCCCTCCATAACCCCTTCTACAACATTACAGTCTTAAACCATTTTTGGCTTAATAAAATTAATAATCTATATTTTCCTTCTATTTTGTGATTCAGCTGTTTCCAAAGCCATAAGAAGCACCAACAGTGAATCTTGTGATGTTAGAACAGCCTGGGGACAGAAATAAACAGCTTGAAAATAAACAGCATTTTTTTGCAATCCAAGTGCTAATAGGCATGGGTTGTCTGGCAAAGAAAAGGGATGGAGAAGGGACAAAACAACCTGCACACTGATAAACCTCAAATACATAAAAGGGCTGAGGAAGAATAACTATTTGTAGTAGAAGAAGTTAAAGATTTTTCAGTGGGACAAAACATTTGCAATCCCATAGCAAACCCACCACTAGTTTGTTCGTGCAGGGTTTCAGGAACACTGGTAAATGCTGTGTTGATCACCTGCCTCCCACTTTACCATGGCCATACTTGCTAGGGCTTATCTCACCCTCTGCATGAATTCAATTCCACCATACCCCTGAAAAATTTACTTTTTGAGTCTAATACAGTAGGAAAGTTTTTATTTTCTCCAAAATAAGAGGTACCTCAATTATTTAAAGCCTCAGTATCCTCTCTTGGGCTGCTACGTGGATTGTTATGACCATATGGGTGTGAATCACCTGCTATGTCTGCAAGAGTGGACCCACCACGCACTGTTCAGTTCCACTGCTGCTGGTATGAAAAATAAAATGAAACAGGGAGGCAGCATCAAGAGCAAGAGCACGACCTGGCTGACCAGTGGCTGTTGTGCTATGAAGTCAGGTTACCCAGTATTCCAGCAGGATATGCTTCTTTCTGGAAACCTAGACCTAGCAAGAGGCACTGCTGTGATCAGTGCTTAGTCCCACATGGAGCTTCTTCCCCAAGATGTTTTGGCCAGAGTGGCTGCAGGAAGGATTCCTGTGACTCAAACCAGGCTCTTTTGTAGGCTATGATTACCACTAAATACCATCACCCCTGGATCTCTTCCCCAACAAGACTCTGCTGAGAAGCACCGAGCAGCTCTGCCCCAACGTGAGGATAACACTGGGATGGACTGGAACCGCTCCACTGCACTGCTGCTCCATTTACCCTCCAGCTCTGGGAATATCTTGTCTAGCAATTGCTTCACCCACCTGCTCCAAGTCTTTTGGCTTTTATTCAGCATGACAGGACTTGGATAGGCACAGTTTAGATGGAGGCAGCACCAAGCCCCTAAGCCCAGGGCATGGGAGGGCTTTGTGAAAAATCACATACTGAAAATTCATTACCAATCATATCCAGAGGTGGTTCTTTATCCTGTCAGCCTTTCCAGTTTATTTTGTGGCTTTCTGTATTCCTGATTGCCCCCAAGGGGTTTGAAGGGGGAGGCTGGAGGAGAGCAACAAAGTGCCTGTGGGCCATTGGCAGAGGTGGGACAGGAAGGACGATGTGGCCAAGGATGGTGATGGTGCTTGGCATTTGCCCGGAGCAAGAAAATAAAGAGACAGCAAACAACGACCGAGAAGGCCTAACGGGGACTTGTTTTACTCTTTGACATGTTACCAGCAGTTTTTAATCTCAGAAAACCCAAATTATAAAAAAAAAAAGAAAAAAAAGAAAAGAAGAAAATAAAGGAAAAAAAAAAAAAGAAATTTTTTCAATGATTAAAAGATACGACACATGAAACACTATACTCAAATCATCTGCATGTCGTTGGCTACTTTATACAGTAGGCACAAAGCAGACCTAGAATAACCTGCAACAAATGTCAACCAGTGTTGTTCTGGCCCCTAAACAAGTACCACCAGCCTGGTATTTCTAGTTAGCCGCAGCTGCATAACCTTTGTGCTTGAATTTCTCAGCTTAGGCTTCCTCTCTTTAGCATTGCTCACCCATGCTGTAAAGGAGTGGAGACTCATACTGAAGACAGTAACAGAGGGAGGAACAACAACGACAAAAAAAGAGAGATTAATTGTACAGTACATACATACAGTATCTTCTAAATCGTGATCAGTTGTTTATTGGTTGGCAAACAAGCTTCACTTTTACAACAAATATTAGTAATGAGGTCATTCAACTGTTGAGACCGTACAAAATGGATCATAAATTAAAAAAAAAAAAAAAAAAAAAAAAAAAAAAAAAAAAAAAAAAAAAAAAAAAAAAAAGAAAGGAGAAAAAGAAGAAGAATTCATACTCCGTGCTGCTAATTTACCTCCAGAAAGCCTATGTTACTTAAAAATCTGGTCAAATAAATAAATTTCCTGTTAGGAAAAATAATGAACAGAGGACTTTTTTTTATTCTTTTATTAAAAATCACTGCAAAGTACTTTTTTAGCTCACTACATGTCAAATCTATTTTCTTCTTAACCACTGCAGTACAAGTGCCTAAACCTGGGACCAGACTGAGCCGAGAAGGCCCTTTGCTCCTCCAGGGAAATGGCCGTCTCCTGTAGAACCCCCACTACGACTACAAAACCCCCTCTCAGTCCCTGGATGTGGCCTGAGGGCCTGGCTGAGGGGCTGCTCACCAGAGATGCTTCACAGGATTATCGTCACGATTGGTTGTGCACTGACAATGAGGAAGTTTGCCCTGCTCTAGTCTGCCAAAAGGTCTGCTGGCAACATGCCGGCTGAAAAAGGTTACACAGCGAGGAAATTAAAAGACTGTGCCTTGGCTGAAAAGAAATAGTGATGGTGTTACTAAAAATGGTCCTTAGAAAGTGATGTTTGGGTTTTTTTTGTTTTGGGTTTTTTGTTTTTTTTTTGCCCAGTGAGTTTTTTTACTGGGATGGGGAGTGGACAGAGGGGAAGGAGCAGTGGAAGAGGCAAAACAAAATTAAAAAAACCAAAAGAAAGTTATGAAAAACCTTGCTCCTACTGGTAGACAAACTTACAAGACCAGCACAACAGAAAAAAGTTCTTATTTTTTTTTCCACTACATTAACAGGGACGCAAGTTCTGGAGGAACAGAAAGCAGACTATATGTGCAATGCTAGTATCTGTACATTACATAGAAATTGTTCACTTCTCTTTTTCTGCCATTAGTTTTTATCATCCGTTAATACAGCAAAATGTAAAATATGCCTTTAGCACAGGATTCTAGGATTCCCTTCCGTCTCATTAAATTTGTTTATGTTTTGTTTGCTCCTGCAGCAAAGGGTGCTGCAGTGAAAGCAAGTTAAGAGTGACCATAACCCATGATGTGACCTGGATTGGTAAGAAAGAGTTTTGCTAGCTTGTTTTACGCAGCACTCCCACCTAGATGCGTCATCGCTACTAGTTTCAAATGCACATTTTTGGCCTTTTTTTTTTTTNTTTTTTTTTTTTTCCCCTCTTAAATCAGGTCCTCGGTATTAAGAGCAACACAGCATCAAGGATTGTTTAAACAAACACGGCATAACTTGAGAAGGCCACGAAGTGTGCCGTTATCTATCTCTTTCATTAACATAATGAAGTCTGTCTGGAGGGAAGAAAGATGGGAAGATAAGGGGGGCAGCAGTTACTGTCCTCTCCGGGCCGGCCTAAAAATTCCAGTAAAAAAAGTCAGAATTTCCTTTTGAACAGCATGAAGATTTAGGAGTACACACAATATTACCACTGTTTGGATTAACTCAGAACAGTAAACCAAGTGTTACGGAGAGGCTTTCAGTTGTCTCCTTGCTTAATTTTTGCTGACTCTTCTATAGGCTAGTGACCAAGTGAGCGGGTCCTTTTGCATTGCCGTCCGGGGAGGTTCCCTCTTTGTTCGGTGGGACTATAAAACCATCACTGCTGCCTCGACCTAGCTGGTAGTAAGTGTGTAGCTGATGGACGTGGTTCCTGGAGCCAAGATTGGGCATGCTTTTGTAGTAAACATCGTCGGCATCGCCACCGCCGCTTTTCGCTGGTGGAGGATCGGTCTGGGTGCTGGCGGTGACGCTTTCCGTCATGGGCATGCCAGCCAGCGCGGGCATACTGGTGTAGAGAGAATCCCTGTTGGGCGACTGCAGGTCGTCCGTGTGCTCGTTGGTCAGCAAAGGGAAAAAGCTCTCGCTGTTGTCTTGTGGGATGCGGCGCCGACTGTAGAGGTGGGGCTGGTGGTTGTCCGCCGAGTACACCCGGGGAGGCAGCAGTGGGGCGTCCGACTCCTCATGGATGAGCTCCAGGCCCAGGCTCTCCTCGTGGGTGAAGGAGGTGGCGTCATCCAGCACGATGGCGTCGTCCTCGCTCCCGCCGCCCACGCTGTTGACGAGTTTGTTCATCAAGTTGCGGCTCTGCTCGCTGGAGCGCTCATGGCTGTTCAGGTAGGAAGGGATGTAGTTGGAGGTGAGTTCCTTCAGGATCTTTTTCTCGAGGGCGTTCTCCGTGTGGTTGTACCCGCGGTCAAGGATTTGCACGCAGTTGCTGAGGTACTCGCCGCTGGCGATGCTGTAGCTGTTGCCGTGATTACCATTCAGTGGTAGAGTATCCGTGACACTTGTATCCCTGGCATTGTTCAGAAGCCCCTCTGAAAAACATTACACAAGAGAGGGTGACTTGTACAAACAGGACACTCATGCAGGACGTGCACACTCAAACCCCCTTCCTAGGCTGCCACGGCTGCTGGGGCGGGGCAGCAAGGAGAGCGTTGCGGCCAAAATGGGAGGGCGCAGCTCCATCTAACCAGCTGGTGGTCAAGGGCTTCCCACCAAAAAAATTGGAAAGCATTGGCAAGTGTGTGACTTGATGTGGCACCATCCAGCTGGAAGGATAACTTCTCCTGGCCAGCATTCTCCTACAGCTCTTGTGCTTTATGTATTCCTGAGGGAGCTGAAAAATACATGACCCCGGGCTGGTCCCAATTGCTCTGGGTCTAGGAGCTTTGGAGGAAGGGGACAATTCCTCTCAGCTGAGGGAAAAGCATTTGCAGCCCAGGCTAATCACTACCCAAACTTTGTTTGGGAGTGTATCCTTCCTAGTGGAAGAAAGTCCGCTTTCCCCTTTCACTGGGCAGGCTGTCAGGATAAATAAAGACATAAGCACTGAATGGCAGGATTCAGGGATTAGCGAGGTGGAGGCACAAAGTGCTTCCTGGCCCAGGATTTTCTGGAACAAGGCTAAATGCCCTAGCTCTTCTGGCTCAAGGGCACAACCAAAATTATTTACTCCACACTGGTCAGGTGGGTTTTTTTCTAATACAATTGACCTTGGAGGCAGCCATTCTGGAGTCTTGAGAAGCCTTTAAAAATAGCTGTTACTCCACCTGCAGGGTTAAAGCAGGGGGTTCAGCAGAGGGTACAGCAAGTACCATCACTGCCATGGTATGGGGGGCTCATGGGAACCTGAGAGGAGTACCAGGGTGTTGGGGTGACCCTGCTTTAACTGCCTAGTGCATCTCCAGAGGTGTCTCAATGCTGACAAGGCAGAGGCTGGAGCTCAGGTCTTTCCCGAAGCACTATGGGAGATGGCAGGGAAGTGCTTTGAGAGCAATGCCAGAATGAGTGGGCAAGGGAGAAGAAAATCAGGCCCAGCAGGTAAACCACCATGCTTTCTTTTTTTGGGATCACTGGTCTCCTTGGAAGGAGAGCAGGTGTGGGGAGGCATGAAATAACTTATCAACCTCTCAGCTAAGGGCTTCAGGCATTGCCAAAAACCGGCAAGCGACCCCCAGCAAGGCACAGTGGATCAGAGAAGCCATTAAACTGACAATTTCAGATGAACAGTTGCTCATACCATGCTTAGTACATGGCATGTGTACCTTCTGAAAATACAGGATTCAGTCTATATCTGCGATGGAGTAGTTGCTGTATGTCAAGGGCTGGAAAGCGCTACTGAAGGCTTCTTCTTGCTTTTGAGTGAAATGCCCCAAATGTGTCGGTCACCTTTTAGGTTTCTGAAGCTTAGAGGGTGCTGCTGTATCCTGGGTTCCCCAGTAAACGAGGGAGCTATGCCAAAAAATCAACTAGCCATCACAGACATAGAGCAAAGCCGTTGATTTTCACGGTGAAAGCTCTCCAACCGAGTCACGATGCTTGGGGAGAAATGAAAAGTGAGCATTTTTGGGGGAGGTACGTATGTAATGGGTGACAGGTACAACAGCATCTGTTTGATGGTTACGTTGAGTAACATGCATTGAGGCACTGAGCACTGTGCTCCTGCTGCCAATGCATAGATCTGGGGTTTGGTGCAGAAATAAAATGGGAGGCATTGCAGGTGAGAGCAGAGTGGGGGCTGCAATGAAACACGCCATATAAAAATTCCATCACCTTGCAAATGAAAATGGGATGTTTACAAAAAAAAAAAAAAAAAAGCATACACAACTAAATAAGAAACTACGTTGGGCAAATGATACCACAAAAATGAGAAATAAACAAAGAAAGCATCATCTAATCTCATCTATATATATATGTACACATACATATATATATATATACACACATACATACACACGCATACACATATATATATATTCATAGTCTTTCGATTTCAAAACTGAGATTAATTTCCTTTATTAACTACATCATCTATATGTGATGCAATAAAAGTGAACTAAAAAAAATTACATTTGATATGCAATGTTTAGCTTTACTCCCATACTTGTCTCTCTGTAGGGCTCTAAACGACAGCATGAAGAAAAGGAAAGAAAAAACAACAAGTAAGCTTACAGCGACAGTAGGAGAAACATGAGTAAAAAGCAAATTGATGATATGCAGAAAAGAGAGTTAACGGAAATAATTTCCACTGCCCAGAATACATGAATTTGTTACAAGGTTTATTTCAGGTAAAAATATTGACATTTTAGACAGAAAAAAAGTATTTTATGCACAATATTCAATAGTCTACATTTTTATTTTAAAAATTATCACATTTAAACTGTTTTCCAATGCCATTATAAAATGTTCAGCGTGCAACACAAATGAAGAAATAATGCCAGGAAATTTAAGAAAAGTCTAAAGCTGGTAACGGTCATGAAAAGACAGGCATTGTCATTTTCACTTCCAAAGTCTTAAAATGAATGGCTTTACTTACTGTTAGGTATAATAACCCCTGGCAGTTGAACCTGAGCTCTGTTTACTTGCTAAAAATGTTTTGCCGTCCATCTTCTGCAACAGTGCTTTGTAAGAGTATGACTTTGCTCATCATGGGGCTGCTGGCATTTTACAAACTTCAGTAAGTCTGATTTTTACTTTAACC
The DNA here is from genome assembly GCA_013400775.1 of Chaetops frenatus. Lineage (NCBI taxonomy): Eukaryota > Metazoa > Chordata > Aves > Passeriformes > Picathartidae > Chaetops > Chaetops frenatus. The sequence goes on from VZTR01012663.1 coordinate 162,949, forward strand.
AAATATATGGCAAACTACATGGACTTGGCAAAAAAGAAAAAAAGAGAGGAATAGTAGTTTGAATAATGGCAATGCTAAATGAAACTACTAAGAAAGGCTTAAAACAAGAAAAGTCAGAGAATAAGATGAAGAGGCAGTGATAACGCTCAGCTTCCCACTCTTCACTGGTCTGTGGCATGTTGGATTTTACGTAGAGCTTGTTAATGGTCATTAATGCTTGTTAACACCTTCTCTCAAAATTAGTTCTGACAAAAGGTGTTGGGATGTTTTCAGGTGTGGGAGAGACTGAGCCAGTGCCTCTCTCTCAGCTTCCAATGGCAGTGAGCGCTTGGCCCCTCACCTTCCACCTCCTCCTTCCTCTACACTCTGTGTCCTGTCAAGGAATCACTTATGCCACTGCAACATAGGATTTTGGCCTTTTAGGGTCTGATTCCCTGCCTCTTTCCAGGGTAATTTTTAGGACTTCCTGCCCCTGGTGATCATCTACTACAGACGTGGCAACTTTGGCTTAAGCAGAGACGGTATTTTAAAACACACAACTGGGGAGGGGAAAAGAAACAGGTGGGCCAGATCAGTCCCCCGTTCCTTAGGGTGTCCCGTCTCATCCATGGCCAGCACCAGAAGTAGTACATGAAGGTGCAAAAAAAAATAAAAAATCATAGCCTTAGCGATGTGGAATGAGTTAGTTGGATGATGTTAGCGAACAATGCCTCACTGCAAGCCAACCACAGCCAAGGCACACCCAGAGATGATGACAGCATCTACTTTTACAATGCACTCTCCTGGCTTTAGCACTCCTGCTGGTGCAGCATCTGTAAACCCCAAAGGGCCATCAAGACCACTAGGCCAGGTTGGTTTTGCTACCCTTCATTTCTGCCACAGTGTTTCCTAACATTCACAGTTTGTAATTGTCCAGGGACCTAACCAGTTTGAAAACTAATAGCTATACCAGTTCTATGCTCATTAATTAACTTGCAGCCTCCTGAAAAGAATAGGTTGGGTTCTGCTCCCTCTGAAGTCAATGGCAAAGCTCCAGGAGCTTAAATGGGACCAGTTTTGGCTACACTCTCTTTCTTCACCTCCCATGGATGAAGCCTGGATAGGTTTCTCTATTACTCATCTAACTCTATTGAACAGAATAGCACTTGCAAAAGAATTACACGATTTTTGCGGAATAACATTCTGTTACCTCAGGTAACTGTATCAGATTCTAGTGTTAAAAACTGTGAGAACACAAAATTATTAAAATACATGTAAGACATATTTCTGCCCAAATTACCTGGGTTCAGTTGAAGTACCCAGACCTGACCATCAGGACTCCTCTCAAGGCAAATGTTGACCCAGGATTACCTGTTGCCATTTGATTTAAAAGACTCCCACACCTTAAGGTTATCATACAAGAAACTAGTCAGAACATCAAAGCTCATTTCAACATTTGCAGTACACTGGAATTCTTAAAATTCAGAGCATTTCATGTTTAACAGTAGCCCCTTTTTAAAAAAGCATTATTGGAAGCAAATTTATTGCACAAAGTCAGCATAGTTTAGGAAATTAGTAAACAGCAAAAAGGTCAAACACATGTGCTTTCCTTGTGCTTTGAATGCAAATACCCTATTGATACACTTCAACATCTATTTCTCTCATAAACAACATGCTGCCATAGAGCACAAAGGGGCTTTCCTGCTTGCATTATAACCATCACTATTTTCCCTCTCCTGGATATCCTTTACTGGGAAGTGGTGCCTTCATTGAGAGTGGAGAGCTTGCAGAGAGCTGGCACACTTGTGCAGGAATGCAGTGTTACTCTGCAGTGATTCAGCCACCTTACAAGCAAAACCAAAAAAACCCCCCAAAATCCCATGGAAGGGGCAGAGCAGGGTGGAGTTACCAAGAGACAGGAGCTGTCAGAGCTCCACACTCCCCATCTCCTCCTCAGGCCCTACTTAAACACATCTGCCTCTCTCTCCCAGAAGCACCAGGACCTCAACTTACAAACACTGTCCCTTCCCACAGAAGCCAGAGCAGAGACAAACATGTAGGTGACAAGAGAGTAATTTCCACAGCAGATACGTCCATTAGGTACAACTGACTCTGCCTGTCTCTTTTCTGCCAAAAGGAGGATATCGAAGATTATCTAGTTTCACTACACCCTTTTTCTACTATTTTTTCCCTAGTAGCACAGATAAAATGTATAAATGCAAACGGCAAAACATTTCTTATGTCAGCGCTGCTCTTTGGAGCTGGCCTACACTTCTTGCTTCAACTGTCATTTTTCTTAGAGATCAAGGGCAGTTTTGTTTTATTTTGCATTTAACTCCCTGTGCAAACCAGTGCACTGCTGACCACATTTCTCCAGGCCATTTCAAATGAGAGCAGCTTTGGTGGCAAAGGCCAGTTTAGCTTCACTTACCTTCAGAGGTGTTCCTGCTTCTGAAATGAATGGTTTAACAAGGAAATGTGCTGACAACAAAGAGAAGGATGGATGCATCTGACAAAACACACACACACACACACACACAAGACCAAAACAATACCAAAGCAAGGAGACTGATTAAGAAAAAAATCAAAATCAAAACACTATGAATGTTTTGAGTAAAACTGACAAGAGTCTTTCAAAGTGAATTTGATCACTCATGGAAAAATAGCATCTGGAAGATGGAAAGATGCATTGAAATAAAAGGAAGGGGAGGGGATCTTTTTTTTGTGCCCAGTTCCAAAAAAAAAAAAAAAAAGAAGTGTGTGTGCGTGGGGAGAGAAAAAGAAAAAAAGGAAGGAAAAAAAACAAAGAAAGAAATGGGCCAAAATAAGCCACAGAAAATGGAATTCTCACTAGAAAAATTAGAGAGAAACTCCAGCACACCTTGTGCGTTGTACATGCTGACAGAAGGGTTGTTATAGACGGCCGATTCCCCGAGCAATGTATTATAAGGGTTGTTAGTGCCATGAGGACGAAGCAGAGCATTGGTTATAAGATGATTAGCCATGGCTCCTGGAGCAGCCCGATAGAAAGACAGAGAAAAAAAACAACAAAAAAGGTCAATCAGGCAAATGTGGTATTAAAAAAAAGGGAAAAAAGAACATTCAGAATGACAACAGTTGAAATAGTCCTGATTACAAGCAGCCAGCTAATTAGACTCGGAAAACTGTATGCCACTAAAGCAGAACAGATGTTACTGACGATGCACAAATCCAAACCAACGCAAAAGAAAATGTATCAGAAAGCGGATAAGCTACATTTATGGTGGTTCCCCAGTTGCTTGGAGTGTAAGCAAGGCTGCGCCCACATGCTTGCTACAAAGAAAGAAAGGAAGATGGCAGCCTACACAATGTGGGGGGAAAATCTCTCCGGAAAGTGCCAAATGAATTAAAAGAAAAAATATATATAATGACTAACAGACAACAGCACATTCAACTCCCACTATGTGCTAGGATCTCTTTCACCGGTCCTTCGCAACACATCTAAATCAAAAAAAACAGAATTAAAGAGAAAGGATGGAGAATGCAGCCTCTCTGAAGGCTTTCAGCATTTCTCAGACAGCAGCTGTTTCTCATGTCTAAGAGGTCAATTTTCACTTCAGCTACTTCTCTGATACCACCATCAAGAACATCCACAACCACCTGAATCCATCCTGGAAGGTGAGAGCACTACAGCTCCATCAGGCACTTCTATCCGGAATGAGTGGCCATGAAGTGCATGTCTCAAGGCTCTCCATATGCCCCCAAACAAACAGCTTGCTTCCCCACTCCTGTACCTCTCTGCTGCTGTTCCCAAGCACTCAGCCAGCAGCTGTCCTTTGCTCTTTGGTTTATCCCTTGGAGACGCAGCCTCTGGACCTGTGCTTTTTGGGATCATCATGGCTTGGCAGGTGGCTGCCAAGGCCTACCTCAATTCCTACTGCAGGCATCAACTCAGGAAGGAAAGTCTCCCCCTATCTTTTCACTGACCTACAGGATGAAAAACACTTAAGCCCTTGCTCTGAAACTCTTCTAGTCTCCAGAGACATGACCAAATTTAAAAAACTTGCCCTTCAGGGCCATTCCCACTGAGGTCTAGAGCAGGAACAATGACCAATGTTTCTGACCTCCAGGACTAAACTGTAAAGACAAAACTTTCCACCAGGAAAGTAAGTCATTGGTGGGGCAACTAGAGCTAGTTAGGACAGGACTGCCAGAGGGCTCGGATGACCTGGCTGTCAACAGCATCTGATAGCTTCAACCCAAAGAAGAAACTGAAAAGCCAATCCTTAAAACCAGCAACCCTTTCAGGAATGCTTTTACCAGTGTTTGAAGCATGGAGACCCCAGTTGCCTCTTTTAGGTGTGGAGGTGTCCCTGTGCCAAGGTGAAGGCGGTCATTGCAAGGCATGTGGGGCACAGGGTTCAATCTCTTTCTTTGCATAGAGCTGCTGAGGATATATAAGCCCTGAGGGCCTCTGGCTTCTAGAAATCCCCTTAGCAGGGAGTTCTCTGAAAGCTCACACCTACTAAGTATTTCCAGAAAGGCAGTAACTGGCCAAATCTCAGGCTAGGTGGAGGCTGCCTCCTGCCGTGCTTGTATGCAGGCCTGGGATGGCATTTCCCTGTGTCTGTGCAGGTAGAGGAGAGAGCAGGCTGTTTCCTGCCTCTCCCCCACCATCCCCCAGCACTTCCCAGCCCCAGGCACATGGCATTAGCAGATCACTTAATCGGTCTTTTGAGCACAGGACAAAGTAGAAGGCAGCGTTGTATGGGGGCTGCATGCCAGGGAGGCTCCTCGACACATGCAGCTGGAAAAAAAAGACTTGTTTTCTCTCACCTGATATTTTTGTCTATGCTGATGGAAAGCAAGATGAGCTGCTGTGTTTGAAAATAAGGAAACAAAGCTGTCTCCTGTAAGAAAACATTATATGAACGCTTAACTAAGTAACCTTGAATGTAACTAATAGGTAAATGAGTCAATTCTTTCTGGTAATGTGTTTTCTCTCAATCTCACATACATCTGGGACGAGGGACTGTAGGAACCATTTTTCTCCTTGTGCTAGTTTTATACCAGTGAGCACTAAGGCCATTAAAATTGTTTCCACTTTCATTCCACTTTTAATCAAGCCAAGCCATAAACGATTCAAAAAGGGGCTCACTTTTATACAGGTAATGAGAATGTCCAGAGTTAATGCCAGCCATAAACTCAGAAGTGATATAATCCTCCCATTAGAGATTTAACCCAATCTCCAACTCAGTCCCTGTGAGAATTGATATGAAAAATATACCCACGGTGGGCTTTTGAGCACTTTAGCTTGAGGTGTCTTTAAATGCCAGCTGCCAGAAAGAGCATCTCACTCAATATATCCACAGCCTGATCTTGTCTAGTGAACCCCAGCAGGCAGGGGAACAAGCTCATCCCACCATGGCTGGCAGGAGAAGCTCTTCTGCATGAGGGATGCTCTCAGCCTGTGACAAGAAAGAAGGGATCAACCTGTGTCAGCACTTAAATGTAGGTTTTGCTTGCCTACATTTGCCAGGATGGTGGGCTCTGGAATGAGTTGAATTCACACAAATATGATTTTTTCAGCCAACTTTTAATACAGATCCATGATTCTGACTACAAACTTGGCAAAAAAAAGTTGAAAATGAAGAATAAGTAAGTCATTTTTGCTCTTGGATGTGTAAAAGCCAGGGCTTGGTACTACAGCCATCCATTCCTATATGCAGCAACTGAGCAAAATTACTTCATCTTCTGCCTTTTTCTCCCTTGATTACATTAAGATTTTTTAATTTACTGTTCAAAATGCCACTTTCAATGGCAGTGCTGTGTAAGTCTCCTGTTGCAAATCCAAAACAAACCCTCTGCTAAAATATTCTGGTATCTTCCAATACTTTCAGAGACCCAACTCTGCCCTAAGGACTCTGCAGGAGGTTCCTATCATGGTGAGCTGGCAATCTTCACACTGTCTGAACGTCACAATAAATGTAACTTTGGCATCTTAAATACAAAATGTTATGTACCCTGTATTCATAAATTTGGGATCTTGTTTCTCACTGACTGCTCTTGAGTTGCAGAATTTCCATCCTAAAAGGGTGCTGAGAGAGGACTGCATCCAGGGTCCAAAAAGCCTACAGTTGAAGTGTTTGATAAAATAGTAATACACCAAAGAAACAAAAACCAAAAACCAACAAACCCCTCATTATTTGGTTTGTCTTTCCCAGGAGAAAGAAAGAAAAACGTAATACCAGCCATACATTTAAGTATCATCCTGGCTTTTTCATAGCACTTTATCATTGCTATAGCAACCAACTGAACTATTAGGAAGAGTGGATTAGGTCTGCAGATGAGGCAGGAGCAGAAGGAGCAGGTAGACTATGGAACTATGATATTACCTCATTTGCATGAAAATGGCCTTGGTAATAGAAAGCCAACAAAAGCCCAATAAAGTAAGCATGGGATCACAGCAGCACACTCTCCCAAAACACCACTGGGGAGAGCAAAGAGGGTTGTTCTGCAGCCCTGTGTGCAGGTGTGCATCACTGGGGCTGCAATGTGCATGTCCAGGGGCCCAAAAAACAGAAAGACCAGGGCTGCAAGGGCCTGTCAACCACCTGGAATCTTCTCCCTGTCAGAACACTCTTGGGATGGGACCCTTGGTAACTGTCTGGCCTGGTGTTGGTGATGTGCCTAATATCCTCAGCAGGCAGCAGTTATTATCACTTACTTTTATTTATTCACTTACTGCTGGATCCTCAGCTCCCAGAATCTGTGGTGCAACACAGATCTCTCCCAGGAAACCCCACAGCTCTGTGTCATCCTTGCTTTCCTACATTTCCTGCAACAGCAGCCCCTATACAAATCCTTCCTTTGCCATCTGCTGAACCACTTAAGCCCAGCACACAGCAATCATTTATTTAGTTAGGGGAAATACCTTCTACCCAGCTGTGCTGAATCACCTTCAGTTCTGCTAGTCACAGGTACCCTACTGAGAGCAAATGCATTCTGTTTCCAAACCCCTGTCATGCTGTGTTCGTGTGGGAGCATGAATTTGGGGTTGGAAAAAAGAGAGGTTCAAACCCACAGGTTCACCTTTTACAGTATGATAAGATCATCACAACCAGCAAACATTTAACAGCGGAACTCACACCTCTACAAAAATATTCCCTGCAACCACACTGGTAAAACCACAGTCCCAAGTCATCTTGTTTCCACTGCTATTCAACCAAAGTTCAGAGCAAAACACAGCTACCAGGTCAGCTCTAATATCCAAATTTACATTCAAGTTTGGGTTTCTGGAAAGGCCAGTGCTCAGTTCAAGGCTTCCTGATGCTAAATTTCCTCAAGTGAGGGATTTTCAGGCTGGGATCATAAGGAGAAAGAAATGATGCTCTTTCTCGCTGGGTAACACACAGATGCTCTTGCCCCTCTCAGCATCCATGAGCCTCATGATTCAAGCACCACAGATCCATCTTTACTGAATTTAAAAGGCCAGGAGAGCCATGGCCTATGCTCAGGGTGCAGGGGGAGATCTGAAGGGTTGCACTTTTAACTTGCAAACTAAGAAAAATTGTTCGGAAAACCAACCAGGACAAAGAAGACAAAAACCCCACAATTTTTAACATCACTGTAACCAGACACAAAGGATTCAGATAGCTACACTTAGCTGCTGCTGCCTATGAAAGCAGGTATTATTTTAATGACTGTATACAACCAAATGGTACCTTTTTCTTTCCTTTCTAAGGCGGAAATTGATGTCTTTGATGCAGGACAACACTGAATGCAGCAATAATTTTTTGGAAGAGATTTGTGTAATGACTGTATGGGAAAACTGCACCTTGTTAAACACAAGTATGGTTTATTCACTCACTGAAAGCAAAGGATTAAAATTATGATGACAAGCACGCGTTGCCAGACTCTAGACTGCATCACTCAGGAACAAAATTCAAAAAAATTTCTTGTGGGCAGCTGGCTCACAAAGCCACACAGGTTCCCTTGAATCATCTGCATGGTCTACCCAGCTGGAAGGGAAATGGATTCAACTGCTCCTCTAGATTTTCTGAATAATACTGTCACACACCATGGCTCTGCCTGGCTGAAAGGGTTTGAGCAGCACTGCTTTAACTGGGATCACCTGTCTGCACAGGCAACACCACCACCATCTATCTTTTTGACTTCTGGTCTTTTCAATTGCATAACAAAATCAGCTCTGTATTTGCTATGTGCATTGTAGCAGGGGATGGAAAGATTACCCCACTGCCCAGCAGATGTGACAGAAGAGCAGTTTTGCTGAGAAAGGAGAAGGGACCAGCTTAAAAATTTAATTGGATGAACTATTGAACGCTTTAAAAATGCCCATACAAAATCAGTATTTTCCAAATTAAATGTTTTCACTTCTTGTTCCAAAAGAGCAGCTTGTATGAAAGCTGACTTTGACTTTTTCATGCTACTTCAACTTTTTATTAGAGTAGAAACAGAAAGAGTTTAGAAAAAGCATGTCTGAGTCACAGCAAAATGTTTCATTGCCTCTGACCCAGCAATCCCAAAATGTAGATTTTCTTGGGCATTTTTTGTTTGTTTCGGAAGAAAATATATGTACTGCTATGTGTTGGATCAACATCAATCTTGTTTCCTCCCTATTTTGCCAACAGTGCAGCTCCCTTTCTGGAAGGTAAGGGCACAGTGCTGCACTCCTGCCTGTTCTGACTCCTGAAGCACCCAGCTCATCTTGTGGTTCACATCCACCACGAACCAGCTCCCTCAGCTTCTCACACATCATGTCCTTGACTTCAGACTACCTTGCAGGGGCAAGTGGCAGCCAGGAAGAACACAGAGCATTCCCTGAAGGTAGTACAGATCCTGAGCTATGAGGGAACGTGGTTTAGCTTGGACACAAATGAGGTAGTAAGAGCTCAGTCTTTCCCTAAGTCTCCATCAAAACAACCCCATAACTCAGGCTGCCTTACCCTAAGTGTAGTAAGTAGCTCAGACTTGAATGTCACCAGAATAGCCTCTCTGCATTGATTTCAGTTTGTAAATTCTAGCTGGTTTTATACTTCACTTAGTATTAACTTATTCCACTTTGCTCCCAGGGAAACAAAAGTAGGTTTGTAAGAGTCAAAACTCTAGTTTTCTTTGAGACTTTTCTTACCAGCATTCCACAGTGTTCTTTTCTACAGGAAGAGTTTTCAAGTATTTAATGAATCCTGGTCTTCCATGTGTTCACAATTTGTTCCAACAATAAATGCAATTATGAAACGCAAAATCACACATATTTGCTGGAGGACAACAGGTATTTTCAGCATTTTTCCGAGTTCCTTCCAAAGAATGCTCTGACATTTAGATTTATCGAGCTGTGTTCTTATTATAGCCAACAGGATTCAGTTAATAAACTTCAATAAACTTCCCTATTAAATTTCTCTCAAATAGGTTTGTTGTCACTTGCAGCATCTAATCTATTCATTGTGAAGCTATTAATACTGACTGCAGTGAAATGGAGTCTCAGCAAATGAGGTTGTTAAGCTCTGGGCCATCTTCTGCCAAATGAAACATCCCCTGCTTTTATGCAGAGACAGGGGAGTGAAAGCATCTCTTTGCCCCTTTTTTTCTTTCCTTTCTTTGGCAATGACTTCAGATGACAAACCTCTGCTGGATTATAATCTGCAGGCCATGTTCAAAACACACAGCTAGTCCACATGGAATTGTAAGTATTTGCTCACTCGCTAATTACTTTTTCCCTGCCTGGAGCAGAAACATTGTCCCAGGGTGGGACACTTCTTTATAGCACCACTACCTCTTACAAGGGTTTATACCACGTTGTATCTCGACTATACAAACACTCACTATCCCTAATTGTTCCTGTTTATGATTATTTCTCACTAAACCTGAGCCCTTACCCAGGACGTGCAGAGAGCCCTGCCTGTGGTGAAAATTGGATCATGCTTACAGGAATCTATAAAAGCAGCTATGCTTCCTTCCTTCCTCCTTCACAGCCATCATATTAAGAATGCTCTGCAGCAATACTTTGCCAGATCTAATACTCCCCAAAGCCTGCTCTGATTTCAGAAATTGCCTTGCCCTTACTTTTCCTCTTTAAAGCTGATCCACCTAATGACTGAACTTCCAATTATATGGCTGTCAATCCTAAAATCAAAGCCAGTTCATAATATCTCCCAAAGGAAGAATGTCATGTCACTCACTGAAATCACTGCAACAAATCTCAGCTAACTCAGTCCCAGGCAGCAGAGAGGCAAAATAAACCAGGAGAATATCAACAATGGGATTAATTTTGCACATAGACAGAAATAGGAGTTAAACTCCCTGAGTTTTGATCCTTGATGCATAAAATCATAATTTCTCTAGCATAAAATGTACAGCTGATTGAAAAAGAAGGGGGAAAAAAAAAGACAAAAACCACCAGAAGCAATCTGCTAGTCCAAAAGGCTGACAACTTTCCCTTACAAGGAGAGAAAATATTCTTCTGCTGTCACCTACCTGGAACTTCTCTTTGCTTCATATGTGATTATCAGGATGGGTCATTTTGAGGCCAGTTGCTGACATTTAGTCAAACCAACAGTTGCTTAACAGGGCTGCAGAGATTTCTGGCTTACAAACAGCAATCCCTTGTGACTGAACTGGTGCAATGGCATGTGGATTACTCCCACCAACTATGCCCTCCATCTGGGCAATGGGCCCCAGGAAGGGGTACCCATGGGGCCAGGGGGAGGATAAACACGTCTGTAAGACTTACAAGAGGGTACAGAAGAAGTAGAAGGGCAGGGGGGATGAAATCAGAGAGCTTCATTAGGAAAATGCCAGTGCTGGTGAGATGGGGAGGTAAAGGAACAGCCTTCCACACTGGGTGAAATGGAAATTTTAAAGTCTTGACAATAAATTGACTATGCTATTTCTTTTGCAGGCTGCCCCTGAAGTTGTGAGCACTAATAGAAGCACCCAGGGTGCTGGGACAGTGAGCATCCTTGGACACCACTCTGCCCAGTGAAGGGCAAGAGCTACAGCATTGGAGCAGCTGTGGCTGGATGAGATGCTAGAAAACAGCCCACAGGCTCTGGGTTAGCAGAGGAGTGCTGCCAGGGATTCTACCCTGCTTCTTACCCTTTGATTTCCACCAAACAGCCAGGGGACACTTAAGCACCTCCAAAAAGTTCTGAAGTAGCAGCCTTGACTTAAAAATAACAGAAACCAAACTTCTGATCATATTCCAGAGGGGGAAGAGACTGGCACTGCTGTTGCTGTTTGGGGCTAAAGCAGAGGCCTCCAGGCACTGCACTGAAGCAATGACAGTGAAGAAGTGAGAGCTGCACATTGACAGAGGATAGTCTCAGAATGGCCACTGAGGCTGCTGTCACTGCCAAGGGTCACCCCAGGTTCAGCTTTGATAATTTCTCTGCATTTACATCCATCAAACCCTGAGCATGACTGAAAACAGAGCTCAAAGTTTTTAGTGCATCTCCAGGGTGTGTTTAGTTTTAAACAGGCATGCCTCTTGCTCCCCACCACATACCCAGCTGTGCAGTGATGGCACTCACAACACCGAAGTGTCTGCAGAAGACAGACACTCTTCTTTAGTCCAATTGTCTTTGAGCTGTTAAGTGCTCAGAAACCAAGAATAGTGTGTATTTTTATATCCATAAAAATGAAGCTGAGTTCCCTTTAGGGCATCTACAGATCCACTCTTGAACGAGGAGAGAAACACCTTGCAGGCAGCTTAGACATCCTGTGAGTCCTCTGCACTGAACCTGCTTACCCCAGAACCACAACAGGAACAAGAAATTATGGGAAAAAATGAACATTAATGCTGCTGCCAACATGCATGTACATATAGCCACAACTCACTAACTTAAATGAGTAAGTCCCCACACCCTAAAATGATCTCTCTCAAAGACATGACCTGAAAGCTGACTGACTTCACATGAGAAACTGGGGCATTGTTTTGTGCCAACTGTAAAAAGACAGCAAATGGAAAGAAAGCAGAGGAAGTATTTATTCTCTAGTATCTTTAAGTCACAAGAAAAGCCATGGTTGTTAGTCAGACGAGGTGAGAAGTGTTTAGACAGACTGTGATAGACCATTTGGTGGTGTCCTCTGAATATCCTATCAAGCTGAGCAGAGGCACTTCCACCTCTCCCAGAGCTTGGCTGCTTGCTATTTGTTTTATATGCAACATAAATTTAGCAGAAATCTCTCTGTCACGTCGGTCACATTAATCCACCAAGGAGCAAACAAGCATCTTGAGAAAGGCTGATGCATGACAACAGTAGCACTTCCACTGTCCAGGTTTCCACCCTCTCTCTGCCTTATCTAGGCAGCAAAGGGTCAGCACTGGCAAATGCATTATAATGAGCAGCAATTGCACTTTGAAGTGTACCAGGGATGGGGTTTGAGATCCCTGGGGAATCCAGTTCTGCTACATTTTCTTTCTTTTTTTTTTTTCCTTTTCTTCCTCCTCCCCTGCTTGCCTGTGCTTTTTACCACATCCAATTCCACCCTGTTTTCCCTGCTGTATTGCCCAGTTATGTCCACACCATGGCATCCATCACCCCTGTAGACAGCTAAACTGAAATTTCTTTATCTTGCAACACTGAGACACATCCAGCAGCCCTCATCTCTCAGAAGAAAGGGCAGATTTGGGGAGAGTGACACAAACCTGACTCATTGCACTGTCTCAGTGCTAACCTATACCTCCTGTCTTCTGGAGTCAGAGTATCCTACCAAAGGAAGAATTTAACCTTCTCCTGGTATTTTCTAAATAACTGCTTCCTAAAAATGCAGGAAAATATACTCACCTGAAAATAATTCTGCAACACACACAGTTGTCCCTGCTGAGTTCACAGTGCAGATAAGATTTCAGCCTGGAAATCACAGCTTAATTATATTTTTGGGTGGGTGGAAGGAATTTGATGGGAGATTTCATTTAGGAAACAATCAGGTCTCGGTTGGGTTAGAAATCAGGATATTAATGTTCTTCATTTTAATTTTCCTCTCTGACTCAGATTCCCACTGTTTGAATTTGAGCTCAATTTGTTCTGTTCATTATGAAGAAATCCACATGAATTTGACATTAAACTGATTACCTCTGAAAACAGTAGCAATAATTTCCCCTTTTCCTGTGTGTGTTTCAGATTAAGTTTTTGTGGTTGATATAAAAACGCAGGGGAGAAATAATAAAGCAAAGGGAAATCAAGTATTTATTCTGGAACGCTACCCAAAAGAGGAAACATGCAATGGCACTTATTCATTTGGGAAGAAAAAGCAAGGGGCAGGGACAAACAATACCCTCATTTCCATTTCCCATTTCAGCCCCTTTGCATGGGAGCAGACAGGGAATGAATATGGCTTTCCTAGCCAGGGATAATATCTGTTGTGCCAGCCCTGGGGATCTGAGGATCAGCTTTGTGCTGATGCTGAGGGGTTTGCTGGCACGGGCCTGCTCCCTCGGGAATGGACCCCTAGGGCCACAGGGATGAATTTGTATTTAGGACTTACCATCCTTCAGTAAGAGCTGCCAGGGGTCCTGGGCTCCAATTTGGAGCAGCTTTTGAGGTCCTTATGACTGCCAGAAGCCTCAGTGATCTCGATGAGAACCACCAGGGACCCACAGCCCTGCTTGGCCCTGGGCACCCAGTCCTTGCCATGTGTTTGTCTCCTGGAGCTGGGTTGTGGCTCAGTTTCCAGCCCTGATTTTGCCAGTGTCTCCTGGTGGTCTGGGCTGGACCCTGGGCCAGGTTCAACCCCTCACCATGTCCAGGGCTCTGCCTCCTGGCTTAATCCCCTGTGGCACAATGAACCATCACTGAGGGTTTGGATTGCACTTGATGTCCCCTCAGGGTTTTGTCCCTCAGGAAACAGCTCTGCTCTTACAGCCCCCTGCTGTTTCTTTTCTTTCAGACAAGTGGAGCAGCAGTGCAAACCACCAAGAAGTCCCTCCAGGAGACCTCCATGGATGAGGGTGGTGAGGATGGTGAGCAGTAGTTTGGAGGTGGGTGGACATGAAGCCTGTATGCAGACAGCCAGAAGACAAGAGGTGTTACACTCCAGTTTTACAGCAGGACTGCCATTAGGATAAACTATTTAACTTTCTGTCTAGTTTGTAAGCGAAGACTCAGAGCATTACAGCAGCAGAACAGCACTTGTCCCAACACAATAGACTTCTGGAGCAGTTTCTGCTCTCTATGAAATCTGGTGGCTTTACCCCTAGCCCATTTATTTCCCTGAAGAGGGAAAAACTACTGTGAGCTAACATGAACTGATATACACAACTCCATCCAAGCATTTCCCTATAACAAAGCACTGCCTTATACCAGTGACAAAGTCCTTTGTCTCTGCTGCTTTCGAGCCTCACCAAAACAAGGAACAATCCTTTCTTTAACAGATAATTTCTACTTTTCCTCTGAAAAAAATATCACACACATCATACCACCACCACCACTCTCCCCCCAGCTTGAAAACCTGAGGGGTAACAAAGTACGATACAGTTGATGATGATTTTTTTTTCTCTCCCAGTTGTCTCATATCCAAAGAGAGACAGTAATTACTGTATTGCCTCTCACCTAAGACATGGATAAAAATAGGCTGGTATCACATTGGTGTTTCATGCCATGACTGTTTGTTTGCAAGGCTGGCTGAGCTATCCTGGAACGTTTTGACATTAACACTGCAAAGGTGCAAACAGACCCATCCCCTCACGATCCTGAGGTGGCCAACTGGATGTACACAAAGCTCAAGTAAACTCCGTTATTTTCCTTCATGCATTCCCCTTTTCAGCCTTCAAAATACTAAACCTCAGCAAACAGTCCATGCTACATGCATCCCTTTAGTACTACTTTTCCAGCACTGCATCCAAGTGCCTGCATTAAGATCACAGAGCAAACACCCTGCAGGCAAAGGGAAACTTCTTTTTCCTACTTATGAGGTAATCAGCGCGGTTCAGTTTTACACCTCTGAAGTTTTCAGCACTAGGAAAAGAAATGTAGAGCACAGGCTGGATGTGAAATAGATGGCAGAAGTATGCAGCCAGACCCAGGGTGTGAAAAATTGCACAGAGTTGCAGAGTGGGAGTGCAAGGAGCAGGAATCCCCCTGGATCCTGAAACTGAGACCATGATCGTGGGGTAGGCAGGCATGCTCATCATTCAACAGTAAAAAAGGAAATCCACAGCCAGTTTCTCTTCCCTTCCTCCTGATTTCAGCAGTATAACAACCCCAAATCCACACCACCAGTAAGCCATAATGAGCAGCAAGGGGAAACAAAGACAGACATACTTTTTATTAATCAATAATTAGATGCTACCTTCAGGAAATATCTGAAATAGTCTTGCATGCCTTAGGACAGAGTGAGTAAAGTTTTCATTACAGGACACATTACGTCAGGCAAGTTTGGAGTTATGCCTGAAATACCTGGTGTGATAAATGAGAATAAGAGAAGTAGCATTAGGTGAATTACTTTGGTGAGGAGAGGGGGGAACAGTAGATAAAAGAGAATGTGAAGCTGAAAAGAGCCATAAGCAGTGTCCTTATCTGCTACATCAGAAAAAGACAGAGCTGTATGTCTAAAGGAGGGATTCACTAACACAGATGCCATATTCCAGATTGATGCCCAGGAGGTTCATGAAGGAAGAAGAAGGGACGAGATGTCATCCAGAAATGCTGGTCATTATACAGGAAATACAGATAGCTAGAGCAGTCTTGCCTGGGATGTTATCATGTGGCAGGAGGCTGTGAATATGGTGAATGATACCAGGGAAAAAGTAGGTTTGAATGAGACAGTACCCCCAGTTAGAGGATGTCTCTCTCACTGCTTTTTGCTCCCCCAGCAGAAACATGAAAACTCAGTGCTGGCCCAGGACGTGGAGAAGTGGAGTTAAGCTCCAGAACCTGGATGCTAGGACAATTCTGGGGACAAAGGATCGTTTTCTTCCTGTTTTAGAACAACTGACTGCTCTCTGAAGGCTCTGGGGAAAATGCCAGCACACACAGAATGCTTCATTTCGGATAATACAGATAATTTTGTGCAAAAGGTGTCTAGACTGGGAGGGCTGGAGTGGGAGTGTTGAACAGGAGCCTGTTGTATCACCCTCAGGCAGGGAAAGCTACTGACCATACAGTTCAAGGCTCACACTTGAATCCTCTGAGCTTTAACAGCATGCTTGTAAATAAAACATTAATGAAACAGCTCCTTTAAAGATGAATATACATTTAAATATTAAGACAAGAACTGTGAAAAACACATTGCCCCACTGCTCTGTTCAGGCTGCAGCTCTCTGGAGAGTTTGCTCTGTGGAAAACCCTAAGACCACGAAAGTTGCTTTTCAGCTGAAATAAACAGGATAAAGGGAGAAATAGCTGGAGCCCCGTGCAGCTGGGATTACTGTTGATGTCAGGTGTAGCTCCATATGGAACTGACCACCTGCTGCTTTGGAGATGCCTTCTTCCATAGAAATGTTTTTACCCTCCACTTTGCAAATACTTCTGTTTACCAGAAAAAAAAAAAGAAACCCAAAACCCAACAAGAACAAATATTGTCCCTGCCTGTGTGAAAAAGAGGGAGGATGACTCTGTATAACTGTAAAACTTACTCAAGTCACTTCAGTGTTCCACCTAAAAGGCTTCCCTTCTAAGACACTTATCAGGCTGCTTCTGTAGTCAGCAGAGAGATTCAGGCCCTTCAGGTGATTCATCTCATCCAATGTTACACATGGAAAATAGCTGGATGAAATCTGCTTTGAAGATGCTTCCCCTGGCAGTTCATTTCCCAACTGACCTTTAAATAACAGGCACGTCTAGTAACGTGTTCTCATCACACTGGGATGAAGATTGTTCACTTGAAACCTCTTCACTCGTCCCAACTGAGAGTCATACTTTCCTCTTTCCACAGAAAAAAATGCACAACCAAAAAAGGAGAGATACCTTTCTTTTGCTAAAAAGCCCAGAAGATTCTGTTTGTTAAAACGCATCCCTTGGCAACCTCAGCTGCATCAGAGAGCAAGTTCAACTTCTGTGCTAACTAAAGGAGCAAACATTTCATGCATAACACATTTTGGTTTGCCACTGAAATGGAGCAGTGGATGGCTGAGGGTAACAGTGGCTCTTGCTGGAACCTTTGTGTGACAATTAATTTCCCCCTATATTTGACCCAGAGAAGCCTGGCTGGTGCTCTGCAGTCTTTAATGCAGAGGCAGAGAGAGATATGAGGGCAATGTATGTGGATAAATCAGACATCTGCAGTAATGGAATATTATAGTCAACTTTATTAATGAATATTCAGTGCAAAATGAAAATATCCTGGCACCAAAAAAATCCCCCTCAGTGTGTTGAAGAACAGCACAGCTCCATGATAACTACACTGCCTTCCCCTTTGCACTGGTTTGGGCAGTGTGTATAATGTTCAGAGAAGAGAATCATATACCCCTAATTTCCCCAGCACTCGGCAGTCAATATTACTAACAGCACAGTCAAAATCCTTCAAGCCTATCCTCAGGCAAAATCACCCTGAAATCAGTGGGAATCCTGTGAGAAAAAAGACTGAACAGAAACCAAAGTCCCTATTCAATTCTCAGTAGAGCTTTGCAGACCAACCATCAAGACTGGAAATATGTTTGATTTTCATCATCATGAGAGAACAGTTGGGCCCATTAATCCCAGTTCTACCCCCTCTTAATTCCAGCATCAACTGGACAGATAACACAAAACAGAGTTCAGCATCTGGTTACTCAAAGCTAATTCATAAAGCAGTGGTGCTGGAAGAGAAAGGAAGCAATCTCTGAGGCTCTTTTTCTGCTATCCCGCTACCATCACTTTCCTGCAACTCCTTGAAAAACACTTGGTTTAAAAAAGCTGTTCATAGTTCCTCTTGTGCCAGACACCACATTTTGTTTGGCATATACATTTCTGATAGCCCTTCCTCCGCAGATGTCTGTAAAGTTCACATCAGTCAGTTCTTCAAACTAGGTATATGAACACCAACACAGACAATTTTGTTCCAAGCACAGTTTTTCCTTACGTCTATGTTCTGTTGTTCACTTTTGCTTCTGTAAAGATGACAGTATTGCTACATATGCAGGACAATCAGGACTCCTGTGATGCTTAGCACAGGCTGTACAGTGCTGTAATGGCCCATTTTCACTGTCAGCAACGGGGCCTCACATGTCAGCAGCTTCTGGCACTAGTAGTTTTCTGAGGGAAAGGGGAGATGGCAACTTAATTTCATTTCTCTCTTCTGCTTTTCCTAACTTCCTTCCAGAAATGACAACTCTCGAAAATGCACGTGTAGAAACAAAGAAAGAAAAGAAAAAGTAGGCAACAACCACCATAAAACCTGCTCACATTGATCAGTGTAACATTTCTTGGGTGCTAGAATAGGATCCAGTGACATTTGAGGTGAGGAGGAAAAGGCAGGGGGAAAAGAGGCAACACATTTCAGACTCCTTAAAGCCATCAGAAGAGTTAGAGATATGAAAAATAGTTTATAATTACCTCTGTTGAGTGAAGCTGAACTGTTTATATCTCCAGTAATAAAGGAAGACTCGGACTGCTTTCGAACTGTGTCATTCCACATCCTACGAATCCGGCTCTGAAGAGGGATTGAAGCACAGCAGGCAGTGAATTTTTAGCAGCTGTAGAGAGGTTTCTTTCTGCCTCACTAAAGATGGCTACTGGCATGTCTAGCTCAGGATGAGACTTGCTTCTAGCCAGCTGTAAGCAAGTAGCTGCTGTTTTGTTGTAACCTGCCTCATGCATGCCAGACCAACTTCGTAACACAAATACCTAGCTTAAAGAAAAAGTGTGTAATTGAATGGCTTACATCTTAATTAAAACACAAACTGTGCATGAGAGAAACCCAAACCCCATGCCAGGCTACAGGTTTACCAATATAGAACCAAATAATGGACAAATAATTGACACACGGAAGCAAGTGTGCTTCTCATACTCAGACGACTTGTTTCTTATTTTTTGTGAAGTGTAACAGAAGACTTGATTTGTATCTTGTGCCTGAATGAACAGAAGTTTTCTATAGCTATTTTCCATCTTGGAGATTTCAGGGGGGCAAAAAAATTCCCCGCAAATGAATGACTTCTGTTCCCATACTGAAAAATCTGTGATGGTTTTGCCATCTGTGGTATAGCTTCTGCTACTGGCAAAAGTGTCCTGAATATGTTGGCCTTCTGTTTTGTTCCTCAAATATGCTGTGAAGTATCTGCCTGTGTGGCATTTACATCACTGTTTCACTCCATCCCAACTAGACCTTGCAAAATATAAAAAAAAATCAGCCAAAATGCATTTTGTGAGCGGTTCAACCACAATCCCTGTGTAAAGATGACTGAAGAACCCAGGTGCCCCAGGCAAACTCTGACATCTGTGACTCTGATGGATGTATCCCCTGGCAGTGTGAAAGTGATGTTAGGTGGTCTGGGGGACTGGGAAGCCTTTTTCCCACTGTGACAGACCATGTTTTTCATAAGTGCTAAAAATCCAGTGCTTCTCATAGTGAGATCTTAGCCATGAGAGATCTACCAAGGCTTGATCATATGGTCCCAGCTTGCTCATTAACCATGGAATAACAGCATCTCCTAACCATGCATTAGTCCTTTATAAATGGAAATACCATTTGACACGAGGCCAATGCCCTTTTACAGTAATTATTTTTCACCTGGACATTTAATTTACTATATTTCTCTGACATGATCCATTGTAGATTAATTATTCCGTTTCCTATGTGCTTCTCAGAGAATAAAGGGATCTTAGAAGCTTTCCTCCTCATGGTCTTCTCTATTTAAAGTTAGGAGCCAGATTTTTTCAACAATTCAGACTGATCTCTGTCTACTCTGCACCACCTGCATGAAGTTTTTCCAGGCTACAATAGGTCTCAGAAACTTCCATCCTTCCAAGGACATGCTTTTGCAGGCAAAATAATTTTCCTTGGTGCCTCAAACCCCACCTGCCACAAGGGGACTGCTGCCAGAAGACTCAGTTCACCCTCCAAAGGGCTTGTTCTCTTGTGCTGGGACTGGTGTGAGGGGGGGACCATTGAAGTCAGCTCTTCCTGGAGAGGAGGGCACCAGCACAGCAGCTAAGTTATGTAACACCAGAGGCTTTCAAATCAGCCACCTAGATGCTGCTGGATATTGTGAATTTTGGACATTACTGGGATTTGTTGGCCTACTGGAGAGAGGTTCTATATTCTGCTGCCTTTATTTGCTCTGCATAGCTACCAGACCTATGCAAACACCAAGGCAGAGCTTTTGGATGACATCTTGGAAACCAAGGCAAACAAATAATGATTTGATCCGAGACATAAATTGCAAATTAGGTTTTCCTGGAAAGTTATAAGCTGTTACTTGCTGTATGTCTTTTATAATTTAATAGTGGAACTGTCACATATAATTACTTCCATTACTGATACTGAATAAATTTGTGTTTGGTTTCTATTGATTAAGAAATAAGCTTCTTCATTTTATATGAACTCTTCATCCATAAATCTGCATCTCTACATACAAGTTAGCTTCAAAACTGCTAAGTGCACAAACTACACAAAACCTGAATTTTCAGGTGACCAAAGGCAACAAATCTAGTAGCTTACTAAAATAGTCTGACCCCAATGGCTTCTCCTAAGAGATCTATAAGCTCAGGCAAACTATGTGAGGCAGGCAAGAGACCAAACCACTGAATGTCATAAAGCAAGCTCTTTCACTGGGAAGGCTCCTACAAGACACTTATAGCCTTTAATGTTTTTACAAGAAAAACACTTCATGCTTATAGCATCATTCCTGTACATGTTAATAGTTAATAGTGACAACCTTCATCTCATGATTAAAGGATGTGCTGGAATGTAGCATAGCTGACAAAATGCTCCCACCTCCTGCTTCCTATGGAGAGCAAGCAGGACACCTCAGGTGATAACCACCCCCCTGCCTCTGGAAGGCAAGTTTGGACTTTTTATTCCCAACAGAACTATTTAGGAGGTTCTTGGAGAGGCATTAATTGCCATCACATCTCAAGGGAAGCCACTGTGTTGAGTTCAGGTCTGGAAGTGAAGGAAAAGTCTGCAGGTGCACTCGGGAGAGGCCTAAGGCAGCTCCTTTGCTGCCCAGAGAAGCTTTCCTCCCAGAATAGCTCTTGACTATTTGGAAGGGTCTTGGCACGGCATTGGGACAAACTAACAAGGAGCGTGAGTTACCTGTGAGCCCGTGGAATATCTTCCAGGTGTCCTTGACCCCGAGGTTTTTCCTGAGCCAATAGAACTCTCTGTACTTTTCCCACTACAGCAGTGTGTGCGCAGGCATTTTCCGTACTCCTTACGTACCTAGCCAAGGAAAGAGCGGTGGTGGTTAGCAGGCAGCTCCTCTTCCAGCCCACTGCCTTCTGATTCTCAGCACAGCCCCTGGTTTTTCCCCCTGGTGTTTCGTTGAAACTAAAACCTGCTACAGTGTGTGGGACAGACGCCTAGTACCCCTTGCAGCTGAGGTTATGGCTTAGGATGTCACAAGGGACTGCTCCCATGCAGCAAAGCTGCGCCTTGGCACCAGCCGGTTACAGCATCCTCTGAGGCACATCAAAGGAGCAAGGGAGACAGTGCAGGTACACTATTTATGACTGAAAATTAATATCCTTGTAGATTTGATATAAACTAGCAAATTGGCTCATCAAGGTACTAAAAGTTATTGCTTCTGGCAGGGGACAAAGAAAAAAGAATTCCAAGAGAAACATATGAAAGCTATTGATTCTTTAATAAAAAAAACCCTGTTTCCTGCAGTCAAATTGAAATTTGAGGGAACTGTAGAACCAGTAGCATTATATTATATTCCCAACATCCAGGAATGGCTGGAGCCTGCTTTTCCACAGCACTGTGCAAGACAGTCATGTTCTAAATGGGCATTGCAGTCAAACCTGTGCCACCTCCTTTGTTCCAGGGGAACTATGCTGACTTGTGCCAGGACAGGATCTAACCTTCCACTGAGCTTCAGGTATGACTTTTTATGGCCAGCAATACCCAGAAACCAGATGGGACAGGGTTGAAGGACAGCAGACTGTCCTGAAGAGCCAAAAGAGGGTCATGTTACCCTTGGACACAAAAAAGCCCCAAAACCATCATGGCGTGTCTAAAACACCAGTTGAAATTCCTTGAAGCACACGGTTAGCTGTAAAATTTTGCCAAACTCTCCATGAGCATTTCACAACTCTCTGAAGCAACTGTTTAAATAGCAAATTACAGCTTTTTCATTAGGCTCTTCCTTAAGCGCTTGAGACAAACACATACCACAAGTGCCCAATATGCTCGAGTGCCTAATCAATCCTTTGCTGAGAGAAAATAATTCAATTGCTTTAATTAGCCACCCACTGCTTGCCTCTCTGCAGCATTTTGCCGATTTTCTAGGCCATGATAGATAGGAAAGGAAAGGAATTTTTTTTCTACTCTTAAATAATACCTCCCTCAGCTCTTAGGTCAGAGAGATGCATCCACCCCACAGCAAGGTACCAGCTGCATTCTCCTCCCCTCTGTGCAGCCGTAAATCAGGAACAATTCCACAGTCATCAGTGGTGGTTTAAGGGTGTAAATTGGCTTAAGACAGAAAAGAGAATGGTTCTGTCATACTGACTGAGAACTCCACGAGCCCAGGAGGCTGAGAAACTGTGTGGAAATGCTGGGATAGGGACTGACCCTTTGCAGGGTTCATGGGAGGTGTGAGAGGATGTACCAGTCAGAATGGTGCAGAAATTCAAACTCCTCACAGAGAGGCATCTGTAGGTTTAATATGCAGTGATGATGCTTCCTCACTCTTACTATCATCTTGCCTGGAAATTCTATTGCTGAGAGGTTTGGGATCATCAGCAGGAAGGTGCATCTAGATAAAGCTTTTAAGCTTCTTAAGATGGACAAATTTGAGATGCAACGACAAGGACAAAGCTCCTAACCCCAAAAGTCTTCCTTTGGTTTTAAGAACGACATTTTTACACAGCTCTGCAGATCCTTCCAGAGGCATCACTTGCAGAGCTGACTCATGATGAATTTTGATTATGTTTTCACAGGTCGGATCTCCCTTGCCTGTATAGGAAAATATAACACAGGAGCAAGCCTGTAGCTCTCAGATGGAGAACAGATCTCAACATGGACCTGACTTTACTCAATAAGCCATTTTACCAAGAGACACTGGTTACCCTGAGAAACTGGGACCAGTGTATCCACATAAACTTTCCCTGTGTTTATACTGGTTCAGTAAACTGCCCTTTGAAACTAAGACGTACATAGCAAATTATCAGTAGACATGCACAGAATTGGAGGGCTCTGTACTACTGAATTTAAACAGAGAACAAAAAGGTTCTTAAAAATACTTATTATTGATTGTCAGAGGCTGTAAATTTGATCTACATAAACAGAGTATTTTTATTCTGTTGGGGTTTCCTCCTCCCTCCCCGAGTTTATCTAAGTTATTCCACTGTTATCTTGCAAATGTTAATTGGGGCATACTTCAATTTCTACCAAGAAGCACTTGCTGTGCTTGCTTTAAGGAAGATTTCCAAAACACCATATCAGACCCAAGCAACACAAAGGATAATGAACCGCTGCAGAGCACAGGTCCTTCAGTTCTTAAAAAAGCAGGGGAAGCAGCCCCTATTACATCCCATCACATATCCCACATATGCTGCCACAGAAAGGGGTAATTTCCTGCAGGGACTGCAAAGGAGGATGTAAAGCTCCACTTTGCTGTAAGCACTTTCTGGATGCTCATGGATTCTGTCCCTTGTCACTGGGGCATACAGGGAAGGAGAATCTGGCTGACAGCAGGCAAAGCCCTGTTACAGGGGCCTGCAAACTGACAGCTGCCTTTTCCCTTGCCTCTGCCACATCTGCTGCCAGGGCCCTGGCTGCTGAAATGTCACTGCCACATATCCTTGTTAGAACCTCATTCGCCAGCATCTTGCTGGTTTCCAGTCTAAATACCACCTTATTAGGTGCACAGAGATAAATCTGTGTGATAGGAATTCAGGGCACACAGAGGATGCTACACTGTGGTTGTTAGGCAACAGAACACCTTGTTACCACCTCTCTTGCTGCTGGGAACCGTCCGTCTTACCTTTTTCTGGAGGACACAATGGAAAATGAATATAAACATTCCCTGCAGAGAATTGAATATGGTGAAGAGATAGGCCATGATGACTGTGCTTTCATTAATATACATGAGTCCGAATGCCCAGGTCAGTCCTAATAGGCAGAGTAGGGCTATTGCACCTATAACCCAGGACCTGTTAGGGGAAACAAAAAAAAAAAAAAAAGAAAAGAAAAAAGAAGGGGATTGGTTTTTCATCTACACAATAGAAGGCATGTGTCTACAGGCAGGAAGACTTTGCCCCTGGTTTTAGCAAAAAGAAAACAGTATATCAAAATAAATCATAGGGAGCTTTTGTCTTCAAGCTGAATGCAGTTTACAAATCTTCAAGCTTGAGGAAATACAAGGAAATGGAAGTGTTATGAGCATAGAAATTTATCATAACCAAAGCACATTTGTAACCACAATCTCTCTTTTCTAAGTATGTAAAAGCAGTATGCATGTAAATGACATGTAGATGTTATTTCTGCAAATGGAGGAAAAAAAATAAACCAAATGAAACAACAACTCTGATTGTCACTTTTTTTAGTGTCCACTGGCTTCACAGGACTGCCAGCTGGACTAGCTTCTCTATTTACACTTAACACCAAGACACATGTATTGCTGCATTTTAGCTAGTCTCCCATATGCCTGTAAGCCAGATAAACAGCTACAGGCAGGTGGGCAAGCCTTCCCTGCTTGCCAGATCCACTCCACACAAGGATGTTCTTTGCAATGCTGCTTCACACTTCTTCCACCCTGCGATGAGGGGAAGTGTGTATACTCATACAGGCATCACACGCTACATTTGCTAACGCAGTAGCTGCTGCCACACTTCTGCATGGAGAAAAGGAGGGGCAATCCTTCTTCACATGGGCTGCAAAACTAAGATTATCACTTGCTCTACCTCAGGAGGGGAGTGGAAGTAGAGGCGCTGCCACTGCTTGGCCCCAAATGTTGTTCCAACAAATAGGGGGAGCAGGTGGTTTTTGCCTGTTTTCTCCCGTTGACTTTCTGCCTGGAAAACCAAACTGGGGACATGGGATGACAGATGCTGTTAGGTTTTTTGGGTGTTTCCAGGAAAGCTGGAAGCTCTGCTGGAAGGGAAGGAGAAGTATTCCATGTTACTCTGCTAAATAACATTTAGTCATCTGCTAAGTTACCTTCCCAAAGACTGATCTTCAAATACCAGGACAAGAGATGAAGTGTGAGAAGCAGTATAGGAACTCTGTCCTGCTCCTAGCCATCCCCCTCATTTTCACATGACGTATTACCTACAACTTAAAAGGAATTGCTGCTGTACAGGGGAGGTAGTCAGCTTCTAGCTGGGAAGCAAGCACACCTTGAATATCTGTTTGCCCTTTACCTGAAGGCTTTCATTTTCTTCTGCCATCCCCTGTTATCATTAGGTGTAACATCATAAAAATTACCACATTGATATCCAATCTTTGCACCCCCTCCTCACTGTTTAGCCCTTCTATATCTCAAATCAGACAGGACTGCAGTGAGCCAGCACCTCTGCTTCTTTGTCTGTCCCAAGGCCTCCTGCAGTGCTGCACAAGAGCTCGGGGACAAGGACCTGCCTATGTTTCCAAGCCACTTCTGCCTTGTGAAAACATGGCCTGGGTTTGGGCATGTTTGGGCTTCCATCTGCTAAGCAGAGCATGGGGCAAGGGGGAGAAAGATGAAGCAGTAGCAACTTGGGGGGACAAATCAGTCCTGCAGAGGTCAGACAGACAATCTCTGCTATGGAGATACCATGGCAGCTACAGCCTTGAATTCTTTTCCTTTTAGCAGGCCTTGTCACAAACAAAAGCATACCAATGTTGTATTCATGTCTTCTGTTGTTTGTTTTGTTTTTTTTTTTTTTTTTAATTCAGGTATTAGAATGAAAATGTAGCATTAAGTCTTCCATTGAAGTTCATAAAATATGTATTATTTAACCACATGACCAGAAGAGCTCCCTAAGGTAACCCCTTATTAAGACAGTTCTTTAAAAATCACTATTATGTATCTAGCAGACCAGAACAGCTCCTCTGAAGCATTTCCAGTCAATCCCACTAATAAATATTTCATGTGATACAAACTGAAAATACACTCTCACAATCCTTCAAAAAGGTAGCCACTAGATAAAGTTTACAGCTTTAGTTGCTTAGGATATTTTTCTCCCCAAGATTCCATCATCAGTGAGAGCACACTATTGTCCTAGTTGCATACCAATTAATAAAATACAAGTAATTTTCTTTTTCATGGAAAAAAAAAAGAAGAAGAAATAAAGTGCAAAACCCCCTCCCCCCTCCTTCTTTTCTCATCCCCAAATAAAAGCTTCCTGCACTTCCAGAGTCTTTAAAAAATTATTCCCTGGATACCAAAAAGTATTCTGCTCTGAAGCACAGCCCATTCTTGAATCTGATTAAAGAGCCTTTGGCTGCAGAGGTGTGCAGGAATGAAACAGTTATTTAGTGAAGATATGCTACCTTCAATGATGGAGAGGAATCTGTGGGTTAGAAGAACCCCCAACAGTACAAACTGCACACATTACAGTGTTGTGCTTCAGAAAACAAGACCTGGCCATAAAGAACACGTGGAGATTCCTATGAATAGTTCCATCCCAAATCCACAGAAAAAAACAGAACCAAGCAATGAAAAAGAACATGGGAATGGTGCTGAAAGAATGAACACAAAGGACTCTTCACCAGAAGAACAAACTGAAAGTCTACTGCAAAGTTGATTTCCTTCTGTTTTGTGCTACTGCACATTACTTTTTTGGTTGCAGGAGAAAGAGCGCGGATGCCCTAAGGTAACTTCTAGGCATTTTTGGCTTTCTTCAAAGGTTTGGGTTTTTGTGGGGTTTTTTTTGGTGCAGCTTGAGGTTTTTATCTTGCTCTTTGTACAGACTTGCTGCTGCTTTTTCACGGCTTTTCTTTTCAGTAGTGGAATTTTATTGCAATCAAGAAACAAAAATATCCGGTTTTTTGGTGGATTTGAAAATCAGTGGTTAACAATCAGGGACAATTAGGAGGTACTCCAATGAGTAAGGAGTCTCCAATGCACCAATGCACACAGATTTGCTCGCACTATTCCCACTAACTAGGAAGGGAATCATGGGGAATAGCAGCCATGCACCTCTCTGAAAATTTGCTTCTGTATTTATACTACCATAAAGCAAACCCAGTGACAGAGCACAGTGCACCAGAGGCTGGTACTGGTAAAACAAGTCTGTACTACACAGGATTAACTTGGGAACTTTCATCTTGAATTCAAGTAACAGCCAATTAAAGAATTTAAAGCAAATAAGGTGACAATTGGCTGGCAATACACATGCAGCACATTTACTCTGCACTTTAGCTGTATGCCTGACCATTTTCCTGCACAGTTTGCTCTTCTGCCTCAAAAGCGAATGACAGAAGCTTCAATGATTTTTCAATATTGATCTGACAGCTGGTTCATGAGACCACACTGATAAATGAAATTTATCAGCCATTCAGGTCATTCTTACTTGATGAAGGGTCTGTTATCCTCATAGCTACAGAATGCGTAGACATAAAGACAAGAACACCAACATTAGAAATATAATGACATAGAGAATAGAGATTACTGCTAGTTCCCCTCCCTTCTCCCACCAGCCACCACCAAAACCAAAGGTGGACCGGCATCAGGTGTGGCTGGAACACACCAGCCAGCCTGGCTTGCTGCCCCAGGGAATTGAAACATGACTGGGAATGCTGGCTTAATGCACAGAAGCAGGCATTGCTAGCTGTGGGCTGCAGCTGCCCCTCCTGGCTACCATCACACAGCTGGCAATTGACTTTCAAATATATTTCAAATATGGTGGCTGCCCCTGGAGAAGACGAGTTTTGAAACCCCAGCACAGCCACCGCAGGCGGCTCTCAGGAGTTCAAGTGGCTGAACTTCACCCTCCCTCCAGCACCCTCTGCCCCTGGGGCCAGAGCCTGTTACAGGGGTGTCTTTATTGACATTGACTTTTCCAAAGAGCAGCTCCCAAGCTGCTACACTATGAGTCAGGCTGCAGCATTCTTGAGGTAACGGCACCAGGATCTTCCGAAGCCCTGGGTGATAAGGCACGGACCTATTTACTACCATTTCATGGGGAAGGGCAAAGAAAGGCCTCTGCCAGGCAAGGCTGAAAAGCAGCTCGCTGCAGTGATGAAGAAACCAAGCTGGATCACTCCAAGTGAGCTCCTGTCACTGTGGGGACACAAAATGAGCTGCAGCCATTTCCCAGGGGGACTCGCCCTGACCTTCTGGGACAGGCTGTGTGCCGGGCAATGCCGACTCCCAGCCCTCCTCTCCCCTGGCACGAAACTTCTGAACCTGCAATGCTGCACAGAAACCCCCAGGCTGCCAGAGATGGAGGATGGCTCAATCGGTTCACCTCATTACCCCTGTCAACACAGCCAGGGCCAGTCCCTCCTGCTGAGGCCTCCTTTGCTCAGTGCTGGCAACCTGCAGCTCCGCTACAATGCAATTAAATGAAATGAAGATACGAGACAATCTGCAGCTGTCAGCCCAGCAACGTGGGCAGGAGCAGGGCCTGGATTTCTATTACCGTGTTCACAAGCACTCAGGATTTATGGTAAAGACTTTATACTGAAAATCAACCGGCACTAGATTATAAAAGTACAGAATTAGAAATTTTTTTATGCTGTTGCTGCTATCCAGACCCTCACAAAAATTTTCAGCAACCCACAATAGCATTTCTTCAAGGCAGCTGAAGGTTCCATTTCATCTTTGCACAGACAAAATGCAAAATTGGTAAACTCTGATTCCCTTTGAGCTTGAGGCTAACACTTCAAAGCAGCTCAGGAGAAAACCATCAAAAAGACCTTCGCAGTTTTTATCCTATTTCCAACATGGATGTGTCTAGGACCTACTGCCCAAAGCAAACAGGTGCCTAAAGAAATGAGATTCTCAAAGATACCAAACTCCCAGTTTGATTCTCTACACACAGGAGCTCTAGAACTTAGTCTCTTATATCCCTCATGAAATACAATCCTTTTCATTTTACCAACTCAAGTATTGTAAGAAGCTTAACTCTTGTGTCAGCAACAATTTCTGGCAAAAATTACTTCAGAATGTTTTGGGGTTTTTTACCCCTGGTGAAGTCTGTGAAACCTATCAGTGCTGCAGTAATGCTGTGCCATTATCTGCAATACATAAAACATTCACTTAGACTAGAGAAAAGCCTTGGAAGAGCCTTAGTTCCCAGAAAAATGGAGGTGCTGACTGGAAAACTGAGATTGTATTTGCTAGTAGCAAAAGCAAATGATAGTTGCAGCAGAAACTGTTGGAAAATCTAGCCTAGCATAGCCTGAGATGCTGATCTAAAGTGCTATCTCCAGATGTGGATAAATTCATCCAATACCTGGCAGTAAGGGATACAGCCCTTTGCATTTAAATTAGGTGACTCTGTTTCCCCCACATTTAATGTCAGACTGGTACCCCCAAAGAGGAGTTTATCCCTTAAAAGAACAAGTATTTAAGGTAGGTGGGGCTTTGCCATTCCCTGAAGAAATACATTTTTCTACTGACTGCAGAGGAAACCTGAATAATGGCTTAGGTGAGGACTTCACTTTCAAATACCTGAAGGTAAAAAGCTGATCTTTAGTGGCTGCATTATTCATTGAACCTGTGAAATCTTACCTCACCTCCCTTGTGTTTCTTTGCAGCCCAGGTGATGGATAGCGGATGGTCTACCAATCTGTATAAATACCTAATTCATTTTCTAATCCTAAAAAAGCCCTGACTTTACCTTGGGGCAAAGACTTCTTAAGGTTAATTACACATCATGTAAAACTCTTTCAAAATCTTATTTAAGTTAGATGTCTTTCAATTTCCCAGAGTACCTTCTCCTTCAGTGATGAGAAATGATTGTTCATATTACCTTCTATATTCCTGTAGTATTTCCAGAGCAATACTTTGTTTAAAAAGTTGCTAGAATTAGCTACTTATATCCTTGTTTAGATGCTAAAGGAATTTCAAAACCAATTCATCCTAAGCTCAAGAACCCCTTTTGCACTGCCTATCCTCTTGAAACCCCAAGAAACCCCTTTTTTGCCACAAGGAGGCTGAATTGTTGGGATATACATTGGCAGCCCAAAACACTTACAGACAGTCTGCAGCTTATATTACATGAAGCAAATGATTTCCATGTATGCAGATTAGCAATATCCTGACAGGTTATAGCTTTCACTTTTTTTTGCAGTAGGAAAAGTAAGTCAAGACTTTACCTTCACACACAGATTGGTTCTAAACTGCTGCTAAACAGAGATAGTCTGTTATCAAATTCAGCTCTCATTTAAAAGAGTAATGGCCGGTCTTCCTATACTTTGAAAATAGCTTTTTTTTTTATTTTAATTTATTTAATGAAGTGTAGGTTTGAGCCACATTTAGAGTAAACCTATGCCTTTAATAAAACCCTACATAATTGACTTTACATAGTATCATTTTATACAACCCTTTATGGTTTGACTTAACTTGAATTTATCACTCTTTTGACAATTCCAAGTATTTCTCCATCTCTATGATAGCAGGAAAAGGCTCAGTAAGCACATGGACTCAGACCTGGGGCCCCAAAGTAACTGTTTGGCTAGCAAGAAAAAACACCAAAGTGAGTATACAGGACCTTTAGTAGCTGTTAGGGGTGATGAAACCCAAATAAAAACAGATGGATGATGTGCCCCCTCAAAAGCATTCAGAATGACCCATGGAATTAATTTTAACATGGTGCAAATAAAGCAGAGAGGCAGATGTTTCCTGCAGGCAAGCAGGAGGGAAATACAAAATAAAGTGCTATTGTGTCTCTTCACTGCCTGCCCATATGAAGCAGTAGGGATGTCTTGCCTTTTTTTTTTTTTTCCCCCAAGGATTAGAAAAGATTGATTTATTGAACTGCTGAAAATCTACAGGAAGGAGTTGCAAAGTCCAGCACTCCCCTCATAAAGCAAATGGGTTCACTGTTAATTAGTGAAGGAGCATCTTCGTGGCGAGAAAAATCAATAGCAAGCAATAAAAGAGTGCTTAAAGGATTTTGCCTTTGCATTTCATGACAAAGTTACCACCTTGATGGCATGAAGCCAAATGGCTTCCTAATCTCCTTCCTTAGGCTGCTGGTGCTCATCACACAGCCTTCCAAGTCATCATTTACCAGTCTCATCTTCTGGCTCCCAAAATACCTTTGACAGTAGGGGGCCAGTCCCCTGAAGACATCTGTAACCATCTTGGGGATCAGTGAGCCTGCCACTGCTTAATTTGCCGGAGAAACTCTTGCCTTAACATGCCTTGGAGATCTGCAAAGGTTGAGGCTTTACCACCAGGCATAAGGGTAATTTTATGTTTATTGAAAGCCCTTTCTGATTTGCATCAGCAGATGTACAAATACTATTCAGATAAATGAGGTCAAACCTTCCTTGGCTCTATGTGAAGTCCAAGCCTATGATTTGGGCAACCAGTGGCTGTGCTTTTCTGCCAAAGGCATCATCCCTTTCCCCTCAACTCACCCAGGGAAGTCATGTCCTGCTTTCTGAGACTTGTCCTTAATTATTGCAACTGGAAAGAGCAATTCTGTTAAGTTCATCTCATTTTCCGTAAGTAATTAATTACCCTCAGAATTGCTTACCCTGTTTATTTCCTTCCTCCTAACTTGCAAAGGCATGGCACAATTATTCAAGCCACACTGATGTGTAACCACATATCTAATTGTTTCCACACTATATGGATTCAGCAAAGCCTTTAGACACATTTGTATTACCCAAATAGCACCAGCAGGGCTTGCTGACAAAGTGCTTAAAATGTACGGCCTTTTAAAACAATAATCATGATTTATGGGTTCACAGAAAGACTGTAGGTATTTAATATCTTCTAGGACACTCTCTCAAATCAATAACCACTGATTGATTTTTTTTTTTTTT